>JAULKM010000003.1:9289081-9315747 GCA_032355605.1 Rubia tinctorum | reverse complement strand
GTGATCCCATCAACTCATCCAAGGACATTGTAGACACATCTCTTGCTTCTTCAATTGCAGCAACCTTCATAGCAAATTTCTTGGGAAGTGATCTCAGGGTCTTCTTCACCAGCTTGGATTCTTTGTAGACCTTTCCCAATTGATACGCCATATTCGAGATATCCCTCAATTTTCCATTGAATGTGGCAATCTTTTCATTCTCATCCATCTTCAATTTTTCAAACTTAGATGCCAACATTTGGAGTTTAAATTCACGTACTCGACTAGTTCCTTCGTGATCGGAACGATAAGAACAACAGGAAAAAAAACTGAATCATAACGACACGCGGGAAAGCCACAGCCACATTTCCCTCGCTCTCTTCGCACAAAATTTCCAGAGCTTTAATTTGCTTAAACACACAAAAACATGATTTTCTGCAGTCTTTCCCCTTCAATCGCCACCCATAAGTCCCTGCTTCGCAAAAGCCCTAGCCGTAGTCTCAATGCTTCATCTCCCTCGCTGATCATCCAATCCATGGCTATGGAGAGGAATTCGAAATCCTTTCCATCTGCAACGGAAGCCAGAGTTTCGCTGCTCTTTGCGCTCGCCTCACAAACTTTCTCCGTTTCGCAGCGATGTAATATCATCATCTTCTTCTTCATATTGTAATATTGAATCGAAGATTGTGATTTTTCTGATAAAATTTGAATTTCTGTAGTTTTGGTGGAGTTAGGTAGCGAGGCCGCGAGGTATGTGATTCCTTCGAGCAGGTTCGAGAGCCGGACGTTAGAGGAAGCTTTGATGTCAGGTACTAGATCTCTTAGCATTATTAAATTTTGTGTGTTTTGGATTCGTGAAGATATATTTTGCTTGATTGTTATGTGGTTTTGGTGAAGTTCCGGACCTCGAGACTCCTAATTTCAAGGTTTTGAGCCGCAATGATCAGTATGAGATTAGAGAAGTTGAGGTACTATATTAGTATATTATATTTGATTTAAAGTTTCACTCTCAATGTAGATGAATGATTGATTGTTACTTTTGGGTTCATATATTGTAAAGATACACATAATTCAAAGCTTATTAGAGCATGTGGTAAATGATTATGGAACATGATATGTCATTTGAACACAGCCGTATGTAGTTGCTGAGACGACAATGCCGGGAAAAAATGGATTTGATATGAATGGTTCTGGGGAATCCTTCAACGTTTTGGCCGGGTACCTCTTTGGTAAGGTAGCTAATGTAACTGTATCAGTTCATGTCTTTGAAATTTGCCCTTTTTTATATTCTTACTGAATTCTAGATGATTCTAGAATACTAGACAGGAGAAAATGGAGATGACCACGCCTGTTATTACTAAGCAAACAGTGTCCGATGGGGAGAAAATGGAGATGACAACACCTGTGATTACCACAAAGGTAATAACTTTTGGAGCATTATTTTGGACTTCTGGTATTTGTGGTTGATTTTCTCCTATTGGTGTTATATTTGTCTTTAGCCAAGGGAAAGTGATAAAGTATGTTACTGGTTAATGATATTCTTAACCACAATTATAAGAATTGCTAAATGGTAGCCTGAGCCGGAAGGTTCCATTTGTCTCCTTGGCTTTCGTATATATTCTCAATGCATGTAGTGTGTAAGATTATCCAGCTGGCCGTTGCAGTTCCCGACATACCGATTTTCATTTTTGTGTTACTTGGTAATCAAAAGTGTCTCCATGGATATCTGATAAGATTCACTTTTGGAAAGGTGGCTGATCAAAACAAGTGGAAGATGTCTTTTGTGATGCCCTCAAAATATGGTTTAGAATTGCCATTACCAAAGGACCCTTCAGTTACTATAAAAGAGGTGCCCAGGAAAGTGATGGCTGTCGTTGCCTTCTCAGGTTTGCTTTCTTGATCCAATAAGTTTGGATTTTCTTAATCTTGTTTCAAAGGTAAAAAGTTCTGTCATGAAAAGAAATGTGTTAGGGTGTTGTTTTGTATGAGTATCTTCTATCATTGTGGAGATTATGAAAAGAAATGCTTGCACATATATATACATTTGATGTTTTAAGTTGTGTTATTTTCATTTTTGTTAATTGTTTCATTCTTTATTTGACCTGTTACGATCCCAATTCCTTGGATCCCTTTCTGAGGATTAAGGGTGTAAACCATTTTGATTGATTCAGGGTTTGTCTCTGATGAAGAAGTAGAGCGTCGTGAATCCAAACTTCGTGATGCTCTAAAGAGAGACTCAGAATATCGTGTTAAGCTAGGTGCATTGGCCGAAGTAGCTCAGGTATTTACCGAATAAACCACGATAATGTTCCCTTTCCTTGACTGCTTGAGTGAATTTGTTTTTCAAATGACAAATCTCTCGATTACAAGCATCTTCTGATCTTCTTCTCTTTTATCATGCTTTTTGTTTGGTTGCAGTACAATCCACCATTCACGCTACCATTTACTCGTCGCAATGAGATTGCTTTAGAGGTTGAGAGAGTAAAATAGTAGCTGCTCGCTGATGGTAAACTGTCTACCAACCAAATACTAAGGTTTTTCTCTATGTAATTAAATAAAAACATGTTTGTCTTCTACCAACTACTTCTTTGGTGAAGCAAGAGTATATTTTATGTATGTACCAGTAGGTTTCATATGAGTGACTGCCTCACTCTTTATTCATGTTGATATGTACAGTTTGGTAAAATAGAAGACCAGTATACTCACATAGAAAGACTGTTTTACCTTCTTCGTTTTCTGGGTTAAATTATCGCTTGTACTCTCCTTGTATTACTGCTTGTTACTTGTACTTGTAGCACAAGGGTCGAGGAAGATATCTCTTGTACACTCCTTGCACCCGGCAAGGCAGCTAGTGATATGGTGCCATAGAAAGGTATTGCTTGTAGTTTTCATTCTTGCACCTGGAACTGAAATGGTGTCGTTGCACTCAGCAAGATCCAAACTTGAGGTTTCTGATTTCTTACACTCATAAAAGGAGAAAGCTACTGGTTGACTTCGAGGTCATTTCTTATGTTCAAGGGCGTAAAATGCCTCAAATTTTCCCCATCTACGAGGGAGGCACTGATCATAACGTTCACATTTTCACACTCAAGCAATAGATGCAGCTCTTTGGTCATGGTATCATAAGTGTGTCTGATGTATAGAATAATTTCACGGCTCTATGACTCCCCTATGTATGATTGACTTGATTCACTTTTTTGCTGGTAAGAATGACTGCTACTCTTGCTTACCGATCCCGACCTTAATCCTGAAAGGTCCAGCTTCAGACAACTTTCTTTGGCTTCTTGATGCACTATGTTTTCAGTCTGGTCTTTCCTTTCTCGCCCCGCCTCTGCTTATCTTCCTCCTGGTCTTCTCCTCCGTTCCAAAATTTCCACATCTCTTTTACGTTGGTCTCAGTCCTAAGCCACTGATTTGACGCTCACCAAGTCTCTTAAAGTCAGTCTTCCTCAAGTCTTCTCAATGCCTAGTTCTTGTAATCCTAAATTAATCATATCCTAACAATTGTTCAGCTGTGGTCTGTTGTGTTCTGCACGAGTAATTAAGAAGCTGAAGAAATGATCAGGTATATACTGCATATCTATTTTATTCTTACTGCTTGTCTTTTCTTTTTATTTCGGGTCGTCCCAGTTGCCCCCAAACCAAGTTACCACCATGACTAGACTCTATGACATGATTCGAAGCGATGCTGGAGATTCAAGCTATCCATGGCGTGTAGTGAATAGAGACTCTAATCCATGTACGTGGGACGGAGTTTCATGCAGTTCTGACAACTCCTCTGTAGCTGGGATTTCTTTGCCATGGTTTTCTATTTCTAGTTCAGACATTCTTCCAGTCCTTTCTCAGCTTGATGCCTTGGAAGCCCTTGATCTCTCCAACAATCATTTGAGCTCAATCCCAGATGGATTCATCTCTGGCTGTGGACAGTTGAAATTGCTGAATTTCAGTATGAATAGATTGGAAGGGAATTTGCCTGATTTTGATGGTTTGAAGGTGTTGGAGGTCTTGGACTAGTCTTTCAACTCATTTGACGGAAACATCAGTTTGCAATTGAATGGATTGGATTTACTGAAGAGTTTGAACCTCAGTGCCAATCAATTTGCAGGCTCTGTTCCAACTAATCTTGGGGGAAAGCATTATCTTATTCTGGAGGAGCTTCAGATGTCTAACAACAGTTTCCAAGGTGAATTCCCTGCTGCTCTTATGAGTTATGGTAATTTAAGCCTTATTGATCTTAGTCACAATAATATATCTTACTGATCAGGCTAGATGAGCTTTCGAAACTCCAAATATTAGTTCTCTCAGGCAACCACTTCTCCGGTGGAATTCCCAACTCCCTAGTCCCTTCTTACTGTTCAAACACTCTCCAGGTTTTCTGCTTATGGCAATGGGTTTACAGGATTTATTCCTGTTGGGATTACCAAACATGTCAGCTATTTAGACCTTAGTTCTAACCGTCTAATTGGAACGATTCCCCGATACCTCTTATCTCAACCAAACTTGCAGTATATAAATCTCTCTTTCAATATGCTGCAAGGACCAATTCCCACAACTATATCCTCAAATCTCTCCAGTCTGAGCCTGAGAGGAAACTCATTAAATGGGACGATTCCATCCACATCGTTTGGATGCCTAACCAAGCTGATGTATCTGGAACTGGATAACAACAACTTAACTGGCATCATTCCTCCTGAATTGGGTTTTTGCACAAGATTGGTTTTGCCGAACTTAGCCCAGAATGAGCTAAGTGGTGTGTTACCTGAAGAACTGGGAAGTCTTACTGAACTTCGGGGAATTTATCATCAGCACAATAATTTGGTGGGAAGTATTCCTGATCAGTTCACACAGTTACACAGTCTGCTGGAAATGAATATCAGCTCAAATTTGATTAATGGCTCAATCCCAAATTCAGTTTCAAGAATGCAGAATCTGACAAATTTGGACTTGTGCAGTAACAGTCCTAGTGGTTCAATTCCCAGTTCCATTGGCAGCTTGAATTCCATGATGAGACTTCAACTTGGATACAACCAATTGCGAGGAGATATTCCATTAATGCCAACATCATTGCAGATTGTACTGAATCTTAGACACAACCTTTTTGAAGGGCCTATTCCCATGAGCTTTGCTAGATTGTCTGCACTGGAAGTTCTGGATCTTTCAGACAATTAATTTTCTGGCGTAATTCCGGACTTCCTTACCTCAATGGCAGGCTTAACCAATTTGTACTTTCAAACAACCAGCTTTCTGGAGATGTGCCTGAATTTGGGTCACATGTTACAGTGGTTAAAATGGCCAATGGGACTTTGAGAAACCAATCCTCAGAGACTCCTACATCAACAAAGAGGAAGAAAACCACTCCTATTTGGTTGAAGTTAGGAGTACCCTTCTGTTTTGGCATCCTCGTTGTAGGTTTTATCTCTACGTCTTGGAAGCATGCACAGATTGACTGTTGCACCAATGAAATACGAGTTCAATGGATTGTGAATTAAACTAGAGAACACGGCAGCCTTGATTTCAAAAAGTTGTTGAAACTGTAAGCAGACCAGCCGGTATGGTGATCAAGGGTGAGTTGTGCACCTATTACAGGGCATGATGCCTTCTGGTGCTTGTTTTTGGATCAAAAAGCTTTACTGGACCAGCAGAACAAGCACCTTGGTGAATCCTGATAGATTTGAGAAGGAACTTAAAGCTTTGAGTCAGCCAAGTAATGCATACATCATGCTTCCACTTGGATATGCTTTGACAAAGGCTTGTGCATATATGGTATACAACTGTCCTCAGTATGGCACTCTATTTGATCTTCTCCATGGAACTGATCACAGCATTCTGACCTGGGAAAACTGTTACACCATAGCTGTCGGCGTGGTTACAGGTATTTCTTATCTGCACAGCCTTGATGATTCTGATTCTGCTCAAAACACACTCATTCATGTTTCATCAAGAACTATCTTTATGAGATCTTTTCAAGAACCCTTAATTGGAGATGTTGAGCTTATCAAGGTTGTGAATCCATCAGAGAGTTATGTTCCTCCAGGTAGCCTAATATATACTAGTGTAGTTCAACTTTGTTGGTTGTGTTTAGATGCTGTTTTATCGCTTCATTCGCTTGTCCCTAACAAATTTTTCGCTGGCTTCGCTTGTTTCTGTGACAGAGTATGCATCTACAATGAGAGTAACCAAATCTGGCAATATCTATGGTGTTGGAACTATATTGTTGGAGTTACTGACTGGCAAGAAAGCTGTTGAAGGAGTAGAGTTGGCCAAATGGGCAATGAGCAAGTCAATCCTAGCGGAAATTCTCGACTCCAGGATGATTGACACATCCTCAGAGGCTCATGAACAGATGGTATCCATGTTGAGGATTTCTATGAGCTGCGTCAGCATTTGTCCAGACAAAAGACCCGATGCAACACAACTGCAGACAATGGTACTTAACGTTGCTCAGACTCGGGGATTCAGCCAGTTCTAAGTTTCATGCTGATGAACCAACAAATATGTAATAACCACTGTGATATGGCACTATAGTTTGAAATCTTACATCGAACTCCTTACTCTGTGTTACATAAAACTATTTGTAAATGTAACTTTCCAACTTGCATTCTATTTCCATTTACAAAATAATATATAGGTTTTTACATGTGCCACATACAATGAATCTGGACTAGTTCTAAATAGAGACAAGATAAATGCTGATTAATGCTGATTAATTAGAAATTAATCAAGATCATCCAAATCATTTATTGTCACATGATGGGTGAAGAATTAGAATCTTGATTCATTAGCTTTTCAGGAGCTACACTTTGACTGATTAAAGCCTTACTGATGTTATTATTATTCTCTTCTGGATTAGGCAAGTTATGATTGTCATTATTAGGTTATGTTTCATTATTATGATTCAACAAAAGGAAGTTTCGTTATTATCTAGGTCTAATTATTTGTCAATTTTTTCATATCACCTTCCTTGTTTGTATTATCAGCTGCATTTTTATGTATTTTGGGAGCACATTTTCCAGACTTTTTTTAAGTCTCTAATTAAGAGAGCACTCAGAGCAGTAAAGCTTTAGTTGGCATAGTTTTGCTCTTAAGAACTGGAACATATGTTTTTTCCTTGACAATTAAATCACATGTTGAGGGATTATTCCCTTTACCTGTTAAGCCTTGAGAAGTAGGCACTTGTTCCATTCCTGATGTAGCTTCCACCGTAACTTCAAATTTTGTTATTTTAACAAATGCTTTCTAAAAAATTTAACAAAATTGGGAGAATTTTTTGATAGTGTTTCGAAGTTAGTATATTCCAACAGTTTTGGAAGAAAAGAAAGAAGCTACTTTTATTAACCTTAAGCAGGCTGGTAAAATGATGGCGGCATACAAGGCAAAAAGTAGCTAAATTGTCCAAATACGCTCCCGAGATAGTCAATACAGATATTAAGCGGAAGAATCTTTTTGTGAAAGTTCTTAAGGTGGAGATTAGGAATGCACTGGCAGCATGTGACCTAGCAAGCTATGCCATAATGAATTTTCTTCTTACTAGGTACGATGTAGGGAGGGAATAAGTAATAATGTTCGACCAACTAGAAGCATGCAGAAGGCAGTGATTAACCAGAGAAAACCAGGAGTCGTTAACCCGAGCAATGTTACTAGAGTTCCCATCACGTGTAACTTTTGTAAGAGGCCAAACCATGCGGAGAATGTCTGTCTTTATAAGCTTCTTCAGTGTTTACAATGTGGTAGTAATGATCATAAAATTTCAAACTGTCCCTCATGGTGTGAACAACTAAGAATGTTGCTAAATTAGAGAAGTGAACAACTAAGAATGTTGCTAAATTAGAGGAAGGGGCTCTCCAACGACAAATGGAGGAAAACCAAAGGTTCCCACTTGAGTATTTGCAATTGAACAGATGGGAGATGGGCCATCAACTAAAGTGGTTGAAGGTACCATTCCAGTACTTGAACTCTTAGCTAAATTATTGTTTGATCTTAGTTCCACTCATTCCTATATTACATGTCATTGCGTACATAAGGGAGTGACAGAGCCAAAAAAATTACCGAATGTTTTAGAAGTTAGTACTCTTGGTTCTAGTGTAGTATTACGTGCAGACACTGTTTACCGAAGTTGTGGTGTGGAGATACAAGGAGAAAACTATCCCGCATATCTAATGGAGTTAGAATTAAGAGGTTTTGATGCTATACTAGGAATGGACTAGTTTTCTAAGTATTATGCTTGTTTGAAGTGTAAAACTAAAACTTTGAACTATGCTTACCAAAGAAAACAAGAGTGGAGGTAAAACTGGTGGGTAGGTTAGCATTGACGAGGTTAATATCATGATTAAAAGCAAGATAACTTATAAAAGAAATAGAGCACATGGATATTTGGTTGTAATGATTATCAATCCTAAGGATAAATTACGAGTAGATGAGGTACATGTGATTAGAGACTTCTCGGATGTGTTTCCTGAAGAATTGATCACCCTTTACCCAGAGAGGGAAGTAGAGTTTATCATTAATATGGTTCCTGGGGCCACACCATACACTTTCACTCCCTAAATGATGGCTCCTATAGAGCTTGGGGAGTTAAAATTGCATTTACAAGACTTACAATTGCAAGGTTACATCCGATCGAGCACCTCACTATGGGGAGCTCCCGTTTTGTTTGTCAAACATAAAGATAGGACTATGAGACTATGTATTGATTATCATGGACTAAACTGAAGAATTGACCCATATATCATGGAGTTTATCTTTGATTTTTTGTATTTTTCCTTTCTCTTAATTTTTATGATCTTTTCGAAACTAATTTGAATATTGCTTTAAATGAAATCATATATAGAGATTATAGACACAAGGAACTAGTGTAAACGATTGGTCAAACATATGGGTCTTGTTTGTAGCAAACGGGATAAAGGCATCAATTCAGACATGTGTAAACACTCGAGATTTATACTCTGATAGCTTCAGTTACCACTTTGCATAAGATATGGCCAACTGAAGCAAAAATCATTTTACAACTTTGAATTCTTAATTTGTTTTTTATAGGGTATTCTTATGCGAATTAAAATTTCTATTAAGGACGTCGTTATACAATTCTAAATTTTTGCATGTGATGTAAAATTTTGAAATTCATTATAAAGGCATATAAAATCCTTCTCTAGAACAAAGAAGCAAGAACAAAAACCAAATTAATGACCATACATGTATCAAAGGAAAATTGTTTGGCTAATTAAATCTTGCTGTGTAGCTTTTTGGGGTTCTCGACTACAACTTTCTTCTTCTCAATCTTATTCTCAGCCTTGTTTCTAGGCTGCCCTTCGAGGCTTGAATTCTCCTCATCAGCCTCCCTGAGTAGCTTCTCTAGCATCTCCACAACAACCTGCATGTCTTCATCAGAAATTTCACGTTTCTCCATAAGGACAGATAAGTTATATAGCTGATTTAATTGTTGGGTCGTGAAAAATGCAAAACTTTTGGATTTATTTATAGGGAGGAGGCTGCTTTGGATTTTGTATTCTCAAGGCTATTACATTACACCAATCTATTAATTAAATGAAATCGTATTATAGAAATATAGTGCAATCTCATTTCGGTCTCAATAGTCAAAATATATATTAAAATTTGTAATTATTAATTTACTATATCTCTTGGATTACAATTAGAGTTGTCAATGTCTGATTCAAACCAAGAACTCGACTCGGACCAACATGACCAAATTCAACCTGCAAATTAATTTGACCCGAGAAATATGGACCCGAATCTGAACCTAACACGACCAAACTCAACCCAAAACTCAATTCTGACTCAAGAGTTATTGATCCGAAGTTGAACCTGAGCTGACCGAAATCAACCTGAAACTCGAATATGATCCGATAATATAGACCCGAACCTGACATAAACACGAACTTGAGATTAACCGAACCAAATCCAACCCCAACCCGATCCAACTAAAACACAAATACAACCTTATAAATCAGCTATATAACCTTACACGTAATCAACAGAAAATGAATGTAGTTATAAAAAGTCAACTGGCATTTAATATGAAACCATGACAACTTAGCTATAAGTCAAACTAATAAATTATTTAGACATGCTTATTTTAATAAAGTCAACTCATAACAAATATTAATACACAAGGTTAATTTAAAAATACACAAGGTTAATTTATAAATGCACAATTACGGCTAAGTTTATAAGTCTAATGAATAATAGTCAAATAAAGAGAGATGTCTAATTACAATTATGATTTTGACTTAGTAATTATAGAGAGCGACTAAATATTGATTTCAAAAATCAATTTACGAAGGAATATAATAAAATATTTATAAAATTATAACTAAAAGTTACAAGTTGCAATGAAATAAAAACCCGATAATAATGTAATTGTAACAATAATATTATTGAAACATAACCAAAACCAACCATAATTCAATCGGGTAGTATAATAACCCGATCCAAAATTAACCAACCTGAATTATATTTGGATACAAATGAAACATTATAAAAAAATTAACACAATCCGACCTGAACAAAATTCCAATACTAAAAACGACACGACTGTAACCCAACCTGAAAATAACCCGACCCGATCCAACCCAATAATATTCTAACCTGACCCAACCTAACCTGAGTATAAAAATTACACTGATGTAACCCGATCCAAAAATAACCTGAATCGGCCCAAGGGAAATACTGATACGTTTCAACCCGATATGATAGTAACTCGACCAGACCAAACAAATGAAAATTGACAGGTTTCAACCCAACCTGTTTTAACCCGAACCGTTTCTAACCCAACACGCACCTAACACGCTAACCCAAATTGACACATCTAATTACATCTGATGCATTTTATTTTTCACAACTCTTGATATACAATATCTTTGACTCTAAACATTAAATAAATTTAAATAGTTGTAATATCAAAATTTATTTATTTTTTAAAAAATAAATATCTGTTATGGTTGGGAGTTAGGTGGACTCTTACCCGTTTAATAATTTAAAAACTATGGATTTTTACACTTCTAAACCTATCCTTAGGCTAAAAGTGCAAATATAACATGGAAAAAAGAGAAAGTGTCAAAATATCCCTAACTTTATGACAAAATGTCCAGTTATAACCTTTTATCTCTATTCGGGCGTTGCCTCATTAATTTGGGTGTTGACCGGACCCAATATGATGAAAACACCCTTGCCCCCATAAGTTGAAAATACCTTTTTTCTCTTTTTAAAATCTCTCTTTTTTTAATCCAGGGGTATAATCATCATTTCTTAAATTCTAGCCAAATCTTTTGTTGACAATTGAAGTCAATGGCGTCCAAAGTTAGATTGACACATACATCATAAAGTTAGAATTATTTTGGCACTTTCTCGTTTCGCGGGGTTACATTGGCACTTTCAGCCTAAAGTTAGGGTAATTTTATCACTTGACTTTAAAAATTAATTTTAAAAAGAGGGGTATAAAACTTTACCTCAAAATATTTTAAGTAATTAGAGGTTACAACATCTCTCTCTTAGTACTATAAAGCTTCAAAAAGAAATTTACATTACAATTTATTCAAATCCTTCTAAAGTACGGAAAATACATAACAATTAAGTATACTAATCCTTTAACATTCTGTGAGAGACCTGCAAAATCCAAATGGTTATTTACCTTTGTCAAGCTGGCCATCTTTAACCAAGGAAAAAAATCAATCCCGGGAAAAAGATAAATTGCTCAGTTAATTTTTGTTTCTTCAAATCAGAAGGCCAATGATGTCTTCAACGGACGACTTTATTTTCAGCTTCTTATTTTGATTAGGTTTTGAGCAATTTAATAACCAAAAAGCTACAGGGAATGAAGGTGTACGTTACTTAACTAATATTTTAAGTGGTTTAGGCTCATATGTCTCAGGAAAGAACACAATTTATCTCCTAATCAGATTCCCTCCCTTGTTACAGAGGACATGAACCGCAGGTTACTTAAGGCAGTAACTATAGAGGAACTGCAATCATTTGTCTTTCAAATGGATGGAGAGTCAGCACGTGGGCCAGATGATTTCTCAGGTAAGTTCTTTAAACACTGATTGGACATAATCAAGTTGGACTTATTGAATGCAGTAAATGAATTATGTCTTAGCATACCTGTTCCTAAAGCAATTGTTGCTGCTAACATAGTACTGATTCCCAAATGGATGTAATCCGTACTTTTAATGGCTTTAGGCCTATAAGTTAAGTAATTAATTAAACAAAAATCTTTTCTAAAGTAGTTACAGAATAGCTAAAGCCCAAAATGTCACAACTCAGTTCCCCTAAACAGTCAGCATTTGTTTAGGGGAGAGAGCTTACAAATAATGTGTTATTAATGCAAGAAATAACTAGTTTCTTAACAAACAAAAAAGAAGAGATTTTACCGTTATTTTTAAAATGGATATGATGAATGCATTTGGTAGATTTTCCCGGGTTTTTTTACACAACCGTCTCTTAAAATTGCGTTTTAATGGGTTAATTGTTAAAGTAACTATTGGCAACATAGTTGCAGCTCACTTTCTCATCCTTTCTAGTGGAAGATCTTTTGGTTTTTTTAATCCAACAAGAGGTATTAAACAAAGGGACATGCTGTCCCCATATACTCCCTTCGTCCCAAATAAATTGACACAATTTGACTTTTGAAAATCAAACCTGGCCAACTTTGACCATTAATTTATATTATTATATATGCAAGACTATTATCATGTTATATTTTGTTGGATTCATCATAACATATATTTTTAAATTATTAAAAAAAAAGAATTTTTTACTCACATAAATAAAGATATTAATAGTTGAACTTTGATTCATTGGATTTTCAAAAGTCAAATTGTGCAAATTTATCTGGGATGGATGAAGTACTTGTTTGTTCTGCTAGCATATGCTTTTAAAAGAAACCCGAATCTTCTGTGTCACAATACAAGAATTGGTTGTTACAAACTGCCAAATAACATGATTGTTGTAACTCATCTGTCATTTGCAAATGATACTGCAGTGTTCACGAAATTTTCAAAAAGTGTACTGAAAAATATTCTTACCTTTCTGCAATTATATGAATTTGATACAATATAAAAAATCAATTTTGAGAAATCCTTCTTTTATCTGTCAAAGCATGCTACACCTAATGTGAAATCCACCATCTAGAAAATAACTAAAATGAACTCAGGTTCCTTACCTTATAAGTATTTTGGATGTCCTATCTATTTAGCTAGGAACAAAAATTATTTAATATCAAAGCCGTGGAATCTGTAACCTCAAAAATAATTTCTTGGATTTTATTTTTAAAAAAATCAAGATGGCTAGAAATTTCTATACATATTCTTACAATACTTCTACAAAATATATCATCGATCACTTGCATGTAATCTTTGCTAAATTACTCTAGAATGTGAAATGTAATGGGAACAAAAAAATTTGGAAATCATATACTAATAATATGTGTTTTCCAAATTGAAGATGGACTGGATTTTAAGAACCTTCACCACATGATTGACATTAATTTGGAATTCAGCAGAATACAAAAGGGGAGGGTGACATAAAACCTCACCTCCAAAGGTTTTCAGTAACTAGATGTTACATCATCAATCTCTTAGTACCATAAACCTTCAAGAAGAAAATTAAATTACAAATGATTTCAAATCCTTCTAAAGTACGAAAAATACATCACATTAAAGTATACTAATCCTTTGATATTCCGTGAGAGACCTGCAAAATCCAAATGGTTATTTACCTTTGTCAAGCTGGCCATCTTTGGCAATAAATCGACCACAATGTTGACCTCTCTGAATATATGTTGTAGACTGAACTTAAACTGATCCAACAGGTTCCATAGCTTTCTGATATCTTCAATATATCTCCAAGGGATCTTGTCCAACCTCCTGATTATCTTGACAAGAAGCAAGGATCCTGTTTCAATTTCCAGTATCTAGATTATTTGTTGCAAGCAGGTTTCCAGGCCCAGTATTATGGCTTTGATTTCAACATGCAGACTTGTAGCCAATCCTAAGTATCTACATGCAAAAGATTGAACCTTTCCTTGATTGTTTCTAAGTAAAGCTCTTGCACTAGCTTCTCCTGGATTCCCCAATGTTGATCCATCCATGTTCAATTAAAGACCAAGAGCGAAATGCCAACGTAGAATTTGTATATTCTTAGCTTTACACTTTCTTGATACAGATAATATTTTAGGTTTTAACGTTGTAAAGCTCCATTCACTTTAAGCTCATTAGCTTTAAAGATGTCCTTATACATACTCATAAATTTTTTGCTTCATTTTAGCTTGATTTGGTATGATATTCTCCTGCAAAAACCGGTTTCTGAATCACCAAACAATCCAAATAACTATACACGGTAATATTCTAATCACTTGTAACCTATCGTGCTCCTTCTAATTCAAATTCCAGTAAGTAAAGTATCTATTACACATGTTATCAAATTGTATACTTGGTAAATCAAACAAGTTATGCAAATAATCCCAGATATCCTGTAGAAAGCAACAATTATTAAGCAGCAATGTCTGAATCAAGTTTATAGAATGGACATATAGAAGGCAAATTATATGAGAAAGCTTCCAGTACATCAGGTAAAGGAAGCATTTTATAGCCACTTTTGATTGAAAGTAAACCACTTTTAGCTGGTTTCCAAAATAACAAGTCACGATGTTCAAGAATAAAAGCAATATCATACTCCAAAAGGCTCAGGTCCTGTGATGGTAAGCCGTGTTGTAATCTGAGAAGGAAATCAGATTTGTTTTCCTGAAACAGCAAGATTGAGATATCTATGAAAGGTAATTCATATTCCTGATTCCATATTTAAAATAAGGACTAAATCTATTTCAATTAGCATCCCATAATAAAGTATCACCTTTTCGTACCTTTATAAAGGGGTTTCAATTTTCCAAATTAGCTACTTCCTTTATTCTTTTCCAGGTGTTTGAGTTTTTCAAGTGATCTGGAATAGACCACATTACCTTTGGCCATAAGGATGATCCTTGGTGATATTTCCACCAAAGTTTTAGTGAAAAACTGCCAGTCATGTGGTGAAGGTTATTAAAATGCAGTCCATTTTCAGTTTGAAAAACACATATTAGTACTCCCTCCGTCCCATAAATATTGGTTTATTTACTTTTGGCACAATATTTTAGGAAAGGAGATGTGGAAGTGAATAATTGTGGAAAAGTATGGATATTTTGAGAAAAAAATGGGTCCTTGTCAAAGTTGTTAAAGTTAAAAAGTACATTGTAGAAATTTAACAATAGATTCTTAGCCATTATAGGTAATTTTCAACATAGGCCATTAATTGTAATTGTGAAAAAGTAGGGATATTTTTGGAAAGGAATGAGTCCTTGTCAAAATTGTTAAAGTTAAAGAGGATATTGTGGGAATTTAACAATAGATTCTTAGCCATTATAGGTAATTTTCAACATAGGCCATTAATTGTGGGACAAACAAAAAAAGAAAGTAGGCCAATATTTATGGTACGGGGGAGTATGTGATTTTCAAACCTTTTTGTTCTCATTATCTTTCACATTCCAGATTAATTTAGCAAAGATAACATGCAATTGATCAATGATACCTTCTGTTGGTTTAAGTATTGTAAGAAGATGTATAAGAATTGTTGATAAGACATGTTTAATCAGTACTAATCTGCCAACTTGATTTTTTTTTTAAATTTGCCAGGAAACTATTTTTGAGTTTACAGATTCCACAAGGCTTTAATACAAAAAATATTTGTTCCAATCTAAATTGATAGGAAATCCAAAATACTTAAAAGGTAAGGATCCTGAGTTCATTTTAATTATTTTCTAGATGGTGGATTTCACATTAGGCGTAACATGCTTTGACAAATAAAAGAAAGATTTCTCAAAAACAAATTGTCGTGTAGAAAATTCATATGATTCTAGAAAGCTGAGAAGATTTTTCAGTCCAATTTTTGAAAATTTCATGAACACTGCGGTATCAGCTACACATGACAGATGAGTTACAGTGATCGTGTTATTTGGCAGATTGTCATAATAAATTCATGCATTATGATACAAAAGATTCAGGCTTCTTGTAAAAGCATCTGCTAGAAGTATAAAAAAAAAGTACTCCCTCCATCCCAAATAAATTGGCACAATTTAAAATTTTGAAAGTAATCTGAATCAATGTTCAACTATTAATATCTTTATTTATGTGTGTAAAAATAATGAAAAATAAAAATAATTTAAAAATATATGTTATGATAGTAATAGAATTTAAAGGTCGAAATTAGTTCAGGTTGACTTTCGAAACTCAATTGTGCCAATTCATCTGGGATGGGGAGTATATGGGGACAACATGTCCCCTTGTTTAATAACTATAATTGGCTATAAAAAAACAAATATCTTCTTCCATTGAAAAGGATAGAAAAGAGAGCTACAACCATATTGCCCAAATTTATTTGCTGCATTTAATAAGTCCAGCTTGATTATGTCCTATCGGTGTTTAAAGAACTTACTTGAGAAAACATCTGGCCTGAGTGCTGACTCTCCATCCATTTGAAATAAAATTGAGTGCAGTTCCTCAATAGTTACTGCCTTAAGTAACCTGCGGTTCATGTCCTCCGTAACTAGGGAGGGAATCTAATCAGGAGATAATTTGTACTCTTTCCTGAGACATCTAATCCTTCGTCACTTCAAACATTAGTAGCAATGTATTGCCTTATTTTGCCTAGCTTTTACTGAATTATAGAAGTATATATTTAGTATTCTCTTTCTTTAAGCCATTTAAGTTTTGATTTTTGTTTCCAAAATATCTTTTTTGAGAGAGAGCTAGGGGTAAGTTCAGCCCTAACTTTATTGTAAGCTGTAAAATGTATTCATTTCATTTCAATTGAAAATCTTTCTCGGCTTTTAGAAACAGAGTCTCACATGTTTTAACCTTATTAAAGATGTAACAAAAAAATAGTTTTATTCCAAGTTTTCAGAGAATTTTTTAGGTTTCTTAACTTGGTATAGAATACGAACATCCCATAATCTTCACGCTCACTAGTCCAAACATCTTCAATCAGTTTTAAGAAATTTGGATGTGTTAACCAACAGATTTAAAATTTAAATGGCAATGTCAGGCAACTAGATTGAATAAATGAAGTGATGTGCTAAATATTAAAAAGTGGATTGTTATATCACACCCGGGATTTTACTGTATACGCCATGTATTTAAACTTTTTGAATGCATAATGTATTTAAAAATAAAACTAAAATTAAATAAATCTGAATATCACTACAATACAAAAGGGATATAAGGATGATTATATAGGGACGCTTCTACAAAAAGCGTCCCAATAAATGTATATTAGGACGCTTATGAATTAAACGTCCCAAAATTGTGTGGCACATGTTGAAAGCGTCCTAATAGAGCATGTAATTAGGACATTACAAAATGACCCAATATAAAAAAAATAGGGACATTTATAAGCGTCCTAATAGATATATATTAGGACACTTATAAATTAAACGTCCCCAGATAATATAATAGGATGCATAGAAGCAAGCATATATCTTACTATAGGGTCGCTTAATATAGCGACTCATGATCTATAGGGACTAGCGATAACGGGTCGTTTAATGGACGTTTTTAAAAGTGTCATATCAATGGAAGTGTCCCAATAGAGACCTATTGGGACGCATTTTAGCATCCCAATAGCCTGTTTGTGTTGTAGTGACGGCAATCCATATCATTGTTCATCGACACACAAAAAATAGAGATTTAATTAATGAAACCTCAAATTTTAATTCAATCTGCCCTTCACCAAACACAACCTTTAATTTATTTGACTAACCGTTTTATTGATAATTTGATTGATTTGATTTGATTTGATTAATCAATTTAGCATTTGACTTTGAAATATTATATGGTAAATATTTATCATTTTCATTTTGTTAGATGTGACACCATAGTATTACGTGTTTGGATTTAGGTGAATGAAATATGTGGATGAAATTAAATTTAGAAAGGAAAAAATAGAATGAGTGGATAAAATTGAAGTAATGTTGGCATAAAATGAAAGTGTGCCAAATTTACAAAAATAACAAAAAAAAGGAAAATGTGTCACATCCAATAAAATGGATAGAGTATTAATGGTTGGTTGTTTAATATTAATTGTTAAAAGTAAAAACTTAATAGCCTACCATAAAAAGTTACTTTTCATATTCCTTTTATATTTTGACAAAAGAAATCAGACTTTCAATGATGATTACTTCTATTGAAATACGGTATTTTCATAACTTTGCATAAGTTATGCAAAAATCAAAGTTTAAACTGCAAAGTAGAATAAATCAAGATAAAAGTTTTGGGTTGGATTAATCGGGTCATAAAGTTATATTTACTGCACGTTACTTAATAAATTTTTGGGTTGCAGCTAAAACCCTTTACATTTCTGTAATCCAAATTCAACCCATTTTTTTATATGCATATGAAAAGACGATTTTTTTTTCTCTAAAACTTTGCCTTCAATCATATAAACAGATTAATTATCAAATACCAATTTCTTGCTTTTTTTAATCGAAATAACAAAAATAATAAAAAGAAAATCTAAAGTTAACTTAAAATTTTAGTTGTCAGACATTCCATTTTATGTGCTGCATAGTAGGTTTGGTTGATTATGGAAAGTTATTTTAAATAGGGGTGTTTATGAATCGGTTTGGATTGGTAAAAATAATTGAATCGGAATATAAAGATCAGAACCTTATATGTAGAATTTTGGTCTGCTCTTCAGTTAAAAAAAATTAGGACTCCGGGTTCCATCCGGTCCGGTCCAAGATCGGATTTTTTGGTTTGGACCGAATGGACCGGCAACTCACTCTTATATATATTTTTATGTATTTATAATAAAGTTTATATATTAGTTAAGATTTAGAGAAAAGTGCATTTTTAATCCAACGTTTTGTTCGAAAGTGCAGATATAACCTTGTAAAATCTGAAAGTGAAAATCTGAAAGTGAAAATCTAAACATGGACTTCGTTGACCAACATGACAACAACCAAATTGGCCGGAAATATGTGAAATGACCATAATACCCCGAATTAACATTTTAAAAAAAATAAAGAAAAAGAAAAGACGGAAGCGGAGGAGGGCGACTCTTTTTACCGTTCTCATCCCAAGTTGCCTCATGTGTGTGGCCATCTCATGGAATCCCAAGACTTCAATTCTCTCCTCCATCTCACTCTCTTCTCCATCTCCGCTCATTCCTCCACACTTTTCACGACGACCTATAACCTGGACTGCGATTCTGATTGGAGGGTTTCATCTTTTGTGTCCTCTCGTGAGGTCGTGCTCTAATATAGCTTAAGCCAGTCTCCATTTTTGCATTAAAGGGTTGTTGTCGCTGGCTATAATATCTACATTATTTGTAGAGAGGCGATGCTCCGGGTGAAAGTGGTTCGTTCTTGCAAGTGGGAGGATCTCGACGGTGTTAGGGTTTCTGGGCGGTGGAGGGTGCTGGCGGAGAAGGGCAATAGAATCTAAGGGTGCTGGTGGAGAAGGGCGACAGGGGCTTGGGATTTTGGGTGGTGGAGCGGGGCAGAGGGTGCTGGCGGAGGAGGGCGACGAGAGCTAGGGTTTCTGGGCAGGGTAGATGGTGGTTCTAGGTGTTGCCACAGTTGCGGCTGAGGTGGCTGTAGTTATGTGCTGGGGGCTGAGCAACGAAGGTCCGGTGGAAGAGCGACGGTGGTTCTGGGCTGGGGTCTGAGCGAGTTGCAGAGGTCCAGTGGCGGAGCGACGAAGGTCTGGCGGAGCAGCGGAGGAGGTCTGGTGGAGCAGTAACAGATGTGTGTTTGAAGAAGAAGAAGACTGGAGATAGAGTGGTCAATAAATTTTCAGTTTTTAGTTTGGGGGTATTTTTTTTCTTTGTAGGTCGGTCAACACCCGATTTTATTGAGTAAATGCCCAAAATGAGTAAATTGGGTATAACTGCACAATTTCACGAAAAGATAGGGTTAGATTTGCATTTTGAGATTTTACAGGGTCGTATATGCACTTTTAAAATTTAATAGGGTCATTTATGCCCTTTTCCCTAAGATTTATTTTCGATGGGCTATAATTCTTTCAAATTTTGAGATAAAATTTTCTAACAAGTTCTACTATCTTTTAAAAATAAAACTTAAATTAAATCCAACACTATTTTTATTTTTTTTGTAGAAGTAGGAGCATCAACAGTAGTAGCGGCATAGTAGGATTCAACTTCATTAGTAGTATTAGTAGCAGTAGAGCAATATTCAACTTTAGTGAGAGTGATATTTGAGTAATGCCATGAGCATGATCGATCAGTGAGCAACAATGGCGCGCGACAGAGATCCTTACAGCAACGTCGACAACTAAAAGCAGCAGCGTTGGCAGGAAGGACACGATGGCATCAATAGAATGCCATTCAATTTTCGGTAGTAGAAGCAACATCGACCAGAGTAATGATAGTATATGAGTAGATAAAAATGAAGTAACCAACAAACCAACTAATGACCACGACTTAGGCAGGCTATTATCCAGGCGCTAGCCGGCGGATACGGTTAAAGATCGTTGACCTTGAGATGAATTAAAAATGGATCCCAGATCGAACCAACTCTTATATAAAAGCTCTAATACCATGAGGAAATATAAAAGGTTTATTTAATATGGTATTAATGACACCAATGACATATCTTAATCAATGGCACATTGATATGTCATATCATGATGATTATCTCTCTAACTGTGTTCGTGATGGATACTGCTCTTATCTTAACTAGCCGGTGTTAAAGGAGCGAGGAAGAATGAGACTTCATTCACCACTTAAATTTAGTTGGGGTGACCATTCTGGCTCAGCTGTTGTATACATGTATACTAGATTATATTCTTACTATAATGCCCATCAATTAACTGCAAAATAATAATTTATTTAATATCATATATCATTTTAAAATATATTAGAAATACATAATTAGAAATTAAATGTTGTCGCACAACTTGAATCTAATGAACTGAAATTGCAATATTGATTCAAGTTCTTAGCATGTACTCAGTATTGAATGTATTTTAATAGTAATCATTTCAATAGTTCTTATATTTGAATATGATAAAGATATAAACTTGTCATTTCAAAAATAAATGCTCCTGTTAAGGTGATATTTTTATATATTTTGTGTATATCTTGTACCTTAGGTACATTCGTTTTCCATTTGTGATTCTGTACACGATGGCTATATTGTACCTTTGTACCATCAATAAAATCAATCATTCATATTTTACATGGTCTAAGAGCTAAAGGTCATGAAAACCTGAATTTTCCAAATCCTAATTCCACCATATTTTCCTCTGCCACCGCTGCTCATTTGGTCAACCTTCACACGCCGCTGCCTCTACTCATCACGCATCACCGTTGAAGCCTCTCTGATTCCGCTGCTGGCATAGATATGTACAATCAAGTTGATTTTTAAGATTTTGGTGACGCCGATTTGTCTGACCACTATGTTGTCGTTGGAGCCAACGCTCCATATCTCAATTTGGGAGATGTCGATGTTCTTATTGTTCAGCTCATCATCGAAAAACCCGCCACCACTGTCCAGGGCCTTCCCGCCAGAGGTCCTCAACCGCTGCCCCAGGCCACCGATGCTGTCGTTCAAGTCGCTATTATTGCCGCCGCTCAAGCTCTCTGCCAGTCCACCGGTGATGCCTCTCATGCCCTGCCTATTACCCATCCCTACTATGTGCATCCATTGGATCATCCAAGTTTGACTATCTCTTCGGTGATCTTGAAGGGTGATAATTTTAATGACTGGAGTACTTCTTTGCTTAATACATTTTCTGCAAAATGTAATCTTGGCTTTTTTGATGGCTTGATTGTCAGCCCTTTACCTGGTGAACCATTTTATAATGACTAAAATAGTGTGAAATATATGCTTGTTGGTTGGATTGTTCATACTCTTGATCTATCCTTTTGATATGTTATTACTTATTGTATGTCTGCTAAGGAGTTTTGGGATGACCTTAAGTAGAAATTTTCTATTAGGAATGATCCGCGCATGCGTGAAATTTATGCGGCCATTTACACTTGTCGTCAGAATGGCCAGTCCATTTTTGCCTACTATGGGAGGTGCAAGAAGCTGTGGGATGAATTGTTTGCTTATTTGTCGCCTTAAACATGTGTTTGTCTTGCTGCTGCTATTTTCATTAAGGAGCATCAAAATGAGATGGTTCATCAATTTCTCACTGGTCTTGGTGATGGTTATCATACTTTACGATCGCTCATTCTGGTGCAAGATCCTTTGCCTTCTATTGGTCGTGATCATTTGTTATAAGACTATCGTCAATGCCAGTGAATCCAATCCTATTACCATGGTCGTTGCCGCACATTGACCGGCATTGTTGTCTGCTTCGAAGCCAGCCATTGTCGCCACAAAAAATTTGCCCACCACCGCAGTTAATTGGAAGAGCCTCTTGTGTACTTATTACAACCGCAAGGGTCACAACGTCACTACATGTTTCCGCATCATTGGTTATCTAGACTGGTATGTTGAGAATAGACATCCAGGATCCGGTCAGAGAGCTCGGAACCAGCGAACCAATGCCACTGCAGCTGTGTCATTCGTCGGAGCCGCCCCTGCTGCCACTACACCTCCACCGTCGATCAACGTCGCCGTCGTGCTTTCTGATGTTAATCAGACAGCGTTCGATCCCACTTTGTCCAAGGAAAAATGTAATGTGCTTAACAAGAAATTATGCATATTACAGGATATTAACATGAGAACAATGATTGGCGCGGGTGATCAACAGGGGGGAGATCTACCGTCTTTGCCACCGTCCATCTCCATTGTCGCCGATGTGTCTTTGACTGATTTATGGCACCAACGCTTTGAGCATCTGTTCTTTTTGTTGTTGCCTTCTATCCCAGTTATTGCTTTAAGCTGTAGTGATATGAATAAAAATGTTCCTTGCTCCATTTGTCATCGGGCAAAACAGTCTAGAAATAGTTCTCCCTTAGGTAATTCAAAGGTTATTTGTTTATTTGAACTTATACATTGTGATATGTGGAGGCCTTATGGCTCACCATCTTCTAGTGGAGCATTTTCATTTTTTTGATATTGTTGATGATTATTACCAAGCTGTTTGAGTTTATTTATCATTATATAAGTCTCATGTACTTTCTAAGATGAAGGAGTTCTTTGCTCTTATTCATGCACAGATTCATCGTTCAGTTCAATCAGTTCGAGGTGACAATGAACTGAATTTCTCCCTCTCAAATCTTCCTTTGTTGAGAAAGGAATTTGGTTCGAGACTTCCACTATCTACTCGGCACAACAGAATTAGAGAGTGAAACGGAAGCACCACAATATCTTAAACTTGGCTCGTGCTCTTCGTTTCCGAGTTCATTTGCCTATTGACTTCTGGAGAGAATGCATTCTTACTGATGCCTACCTGATCAATTGCACTCCAACACCGACGTTGAATGACCATTCGCCTCATCAATTTCTTCATAGCGGCGAACTAGATTACAACCCTCTCAGTGTTTTCGGTATTTTGTGCTTCGCTTCTCAGCTTCCAAAGCAGTGTGATAAGTTTTCATCCCGAAGTTGCAAATGTGTTTTTCTGGGTTATCGGCTTGACAAGAAATCTTAGCGTGTTTATGACTTGGAATCTCGTACTGTGTTTGATAGCCGAGATGTTGTGTTCTATGAAGACTATTTTCCATATACATATGCAGCCGATTTTCCTATTTCGTTGATCTGGTGCACTCTCCGTAGCCTGTTGTGTATGATGCCATGCCACTGGACTCCGTACCGCCGCCACCTCGGACCACACCACCACCAACGTCCGCTTAATTGCAGCTTGCAACTCCTGCGCCCTTGTCGCCAAACCACGGTCGTCTCCACCAGAGTTGCGGACCGCCCTACCCGAGTGGAGATCGGCTTCACCAGAGTCGCGACATGAGTCACTAGTTCTATCTTATTTAGAAGTTGACAACTCTCTGCAGCCACAACCCATTCGACTACTGAGTACTCATCTTTGCCAGCCACCAGTTAAATTCAAGGATTATTTATGCAGCGCTACTTGCGCTTTAAACCCTCCCTCTGTTGCTCTCTCACCCCGCCTGAATATTCTTCAGGTATTCGTTATCCTATTGCTGATTATATTTCTTATAATATTTTTTTAGGTTCTCATTCTAGATTTTAGCTACAGATACAGATGGCTCAGACCTTGTTACGTATTCTGAGACTTCTAGTTATTCTCATTGGCGAACAATGATGACAGATGAGATTAATACACTTGAGCGGAAAAATACTTGGGTTCTGTCTCCTCTACTGCCTGATAACCATGATATTGGAAGTAAATGGGTGTTTCAAACAAAGTATAAGTCTGATAGTTCGATTGAGCGTTACAAGGTTATGTTGGTTGTTATTGGAAATTGATAGATTAAGGGCACTAATTATACCGTGACCTTTGCTTTGGTTACCATTATGAGCCCTGTTAATCTTTTCTTGGTAGTTGCTGTTGTTCGTGGATGGGATCTTCATCAGATAGATGTACATAATGCGTTTCTATATGGGGATCAGGATAAGGAGGTTTATATGCGACCCCCTCCTGGTTATACCTTCGAATGGTATGGTTTGTAAGTTTCGAAAATCTCTTTATGGTCTTCTTCAGACGCCTAGGAATTGGTTTGCTAAGCTAGCTATAACCCTTCACATTTTTGGCTTTGTTCAGATTAAGGCAAATTACTCTTTGTTTACTTAATTGCATGATGGTGTTTCCCTCCATGTCTTGGTTATGTTGACGATTTGATCATTACTGGATCTTCTCCGTCTCTGATGGCTGAGTTCAAGAAGTATCTCTGCTCTTGCTTTCATATGAAGGATCTTGGTGTTTTGTAATATATTTTGGGGATTGAGATTGCTCGGAGACTTGATGATATATTTATATGTCAACGGAAATATACTCTTAATATTTTGACCGATACTGGTTTGTTGGCTGCCAAACCTACTGATATTCTGATGGAACGGTAGCATAATTTGGCTTGTGCAGAGGGACCAGCTTATACTGATCATGTGCAATATTTTACGGCTTATAGGTAAGCTGATTTATCTTACTATCACTCGTCCGGAGCTTAGTTATTATGTGCACACTTTAGCACAGTTAATGGAGCATCCGTGTGTGGCACGCTGGCAGTCTGAACTGCGGGTTTTGCAATTTTTGAAGAGTCATTCAGGTCAAGGTTTATTTCTTTCTGCTAAAAGCTCACTTTAGCTTACTACTTTTTGTGACTCTGATTGGACAACTTGCCCCATTACTCGTCGTTCTTTGACTTAATATTTTTTTTATACTTGGAGAGTCTTCTATTTCTTGGAAGATAAAGAAACAACCAACGATTTCTCTGTCTTTGGCTAAATTTGAGTATCGCGCTATGGCTGTTGCGTGTTGTGAGTTACTTTGGCTTAAATCACTTCTTCGATCTTTGGGTGTAGGACACTCTTTTCCTATGCGTTTATACTGTGATAGTCAGGCAACTCTTCATATTGCAGTCAATCCTGTGTTTCATGAACGTATGAAACACATTGAAATTGTCTGTCATTTTGTTCGTGATTTGGTACAATCTGGTGAAGTTGTCACCCATCACATTCACATTTTCAGTCAGTGTGCGAATTTGTTTACTAAGACTCTTGGACGACAGGTATTCAAACTATTCTTGGCAATTTGGGCATTCGTGATCCACATGCTCAAACTTGGGAGGAGTGTTAATGAGATATTTTGTTATATTTTGTGTGTATCTTGTACCTTAAATAGAATCCTTTTACATTTGTGATTATGTACATGATGCATATATATTATACTCTTGTATTATCAATAAAATCAACCATTCATATTTTACAACTCCCTCTAGTCTTAAAATATTGGCATCCAACCAATGGACACATTTTGTTTTGAAAAGTAAAATGGGTGAGAGAAATTGTATTGGGAGAATAAAAAGTAACTTGAGTGAACGAAAACAAAAATTCCATTATAAAGTTTGCAACAAAAATGTAAAGTGGGCTAATATTTAGGTGCGTGAGAGAGTACCCATGCAATGGAGAAACAACTTGCAAATGAGTACAAACCTACCAAACAATTATCGATTCAATAAAAATGGAAAAATCCATAAAAGGACACCATGCAGACAGATGATGAATTGAAAGTACACTGAATCCACTGATCGAACGATGATGAAGGAAAACAAAAAGCATCACGTCAGACGAAAGGAAACAAGAGACTGTCACATGAGTCCCCCACCAAGATTATCAATGATTCCCAAAACCACTTGGCAAATGCGCTTCAACACATCCTCCCTGACCGCAAGCTCCGGCGGATACGCCGCCGCCGTCCCCTTGGCCCGCCGGAAGTTATTCCGGCACACGTTCGGGTAATCCGCGGCAGCCATGACATGCATGTAAGCGTAGTCATACATGTCAGAATCCAGATCCTGAACAGAAGCTTGAAGAGCATCAACTGCATATGAATATCTCTTGACACAGTCAGTGATCAGCTTCTTCATCATCACTGAGCCATTTGCAGCGTTTTTTAAGGTTTCAACTAAGGAGTAAAGGTATGCATTTGTACCGGAGGCGTTTGCTGCTCCGATTTGCACCATGATGATTTCTAGGCCTTTGGGATCTGCATTTTGGCTGGTTTTGTTTGAGCTGAGGGATGAAATGCAAAGGTCGTAGT
>JAULKM010000003.1:9268052-9281324 GCA_032355605.1 Rubia tinctorum | reverse complement strand
TATAAATTTTATAACCCGGTTCATACAACCCGAAAATTTTATCTTAATTTCTTCTAATTTACACTTTAAACATTGGTTTTTCCATGACTTATGGAAAAACCGTCTTTCAAGAGACAGACTCTTTAAAAATTGGTACCATTTAAAATTAAAATGATACTAAAATCACATCCACTTACATTTAAAAAGCACCCCTTTTAAGACATATTAAGGACACATTTAAAATTATTAATTAATAAATTTAAATTGAAAGTGGGTGCTATTCTGTATACTTGCTCAATGTTTTAGTGATTAAACATGAAAATTATTTATTAAAAAACATAAAATTATTTCTTAAAAAATAGTTTACAGTATCTAAAAATAACTTTATTTATATGAAGTAGACTACTCCCTCTGCTTCAATAATAACAGATTAGGTTTAGACTCTTATATTAATGTGAGGAAAATGAGAGAAGAAAATTGAATGTAGAAAGTAAAAGGTAGAATGAGTGGATGAGATAAAATGAATCTTGCCAAAAATAGAAAGTGTGTCATTTTAAAAAATATCCCAATAACTCTTAGTGAAACGGAGGGAGTATAATTTATTTAAATTTTTAGGCCATCCTGAAGTGGCCCAAACTTGAAGTCAGACTAGTGCGTTAAATGCGGGCCACCTTGGAAGGGGAGAGGGAAATTTGGGCTGTCGATCCATTACCAATGAAGCGACGTCGTTCTTAGCACCAAACACAAAAGGAGCAAATTGGCGCGAGGATCGCGAGGGAATCCTCAAAAAGTCCCCTAGTTTTACTGTATGTATTTCATAAAATATCCACCACCAGTAGATGATCACAATTCACATGGATCCCAAACGGAAAATCCCCTCATCCGCAGCTGGTGAGTGCATAATGTTCGTCGCTTCATATTTTATCAATTCGACGTGATACTGTTAATTGCTTAGATATGACGTGGTCGACTTGTATTATCATATGAATGCTCGCTTTACGTGCGCGATTTTTTGCATTTTCGATAGAATTTAAGATCATTGTGTTTTTCAGAGATGTTAGAACGAAGAGGAGGCTCGTAAAATTCAGCTATTACTGTTTTGGTTAAATGATTTTGCCTCGAGTTTAGTTGATTGATAGATTCGAAGGTTACCTGATTATAATATGATAAGTGAAAGCAATTAATTAAAATTTTGTGCATCTAGTACTAGCAGTTGTAGGGAGTGGCTGAATGTTTTCTGTATACACAGATTGTGAACTCATTATTGTTTTTGCTAAGGATTTCTTGATATTCAAGCTTTGTATATTTGTAATAACTGATTGCACGCATGGCATACATCACCGTTAATCAGGTAGATGGAAATTCTGTTGTCAAACTTTGGTTGAATCAAAATCAGAGCAATAATCTTACATTAGGTAGGGTGACTTGAGTTCATCCTCCCCCTCAATTTCAGCTTAAACCGTTTAGGTCAAATTGTTTGCACCTTGTTGCTGCATCGTTGTTGTCTTCGGTGTTTAGATCGAGTTTATGAGCGAAGAATGGTGGTCTCTGCTTCTCTGTTGTGGTGGAACCATTTTGGTCAAAGAATTTGAGGCCATTCTCTGTGCTTCTGACTCTTTTCTCTAAGTATCCGTGGTTTTCGCCACCCCATCTGCCTCCTTGCAGCCCTATGCTCATTGACAGATTGCTACCGCTCATGTCAGCAGCGAATGCTTTGTCTGCTTCCTCCTCATCCATTGTTGACAGGAACTTTCTCTTCTCTTTGATGTCTCCACACCATCTCTGCTCAGCGTGCTGTACACTGGCTTCATTGTTGATGTTGGTGAAATCCATGGCTCTTGTAAAATTAAGGGGCTTCACTACCATTTGATTGCTGGAGCCTTCACACGAGGTCAAGCAACTCTCTATTGAGCAATCTGTGGGCTGGGGTGTTTGTTGCTGTGGGTATAGACCGGTGAGTTCTTTCATGTCTGAAAACGTTGTGTTCAAGCACTGGTTGGAAACTTTTGTTAGTTCAGACAATTGAACCTTGGCAGCTTCTAAACCCATTGGTCCTAGGTTCTGCCTTCCAAGTGTCTCCTGTGCTTTCTCAAGCACTGCCTGTAAGTATTTGCCTTGAGCTTCTATACGGAGCTGTAAGTGACGTTGCACCTATATCAGTTTAGAGACTGCCTTAAGTCCCAGCTAAAAATTTCTTAGGCCTAATAAGCACAAAATCAGGCATTTTTTCCCTGGGTTGATGTTTGAAATCATTCATAGTTTGGTGTTTTATATTCATTGATTCGTAAGCAAGGTGTAAAGGATATAGCGTGTATTCTTGTTGAGTGAAAAGTTTACCTCGAGTTGCTCGTAAAGCCTTCTCTGCACTTCGATCTGCATCTCTATTGCTTCTTCTATGTGTATGTTTCTGTGTAGAGGATGTCGTCATCAGACTACATTTGTAGAATAACTGATTTAACATGATAACTCGCAGCACTTACTTATTTGTCTGGGGTCCAATGCTTGGAGCATTCACATGAGTTGGATTTAAATCAGGTATCCTCTCTCCTGAAGCTGCAATAATTGGGATGAAATGTTACTATTTTCTCTTGACAAGACATTTGTTAGAAAGTATTTGACACAAATTCTTTGGTAAAAGAAGCTTACTTGTTTTGTTGGCTCCATTATTTGCTTGTCCATGGAGATTCTTGCTAAGTCTATATTTCTGCCAGCACATATTTAGATGTTAGTTTGGAATTTTCTACCCTAACTTCAACAATAACGGGAAAGTATATTTAGAGGATATGGGACTTGTTTTTGGTTCATCAAATTATGATGACGATGTGTTAAATTTCTTTGAACGAGGCTATAACACTACGCTTGATAATGATATCTAAGAATATTATTGAATGACACTGTGATCATCCCATTACCTGAAGATGACTTTTTAAATGATACAAGGTCAACCCTTGAATTCCCATGAGCTTCAAAACTGATTTTGGAGTTGCTTCTGAAACAAATATAGTGATATGAGTTAGGTGGGTGAACATGGTAAATACTTTGAGAATGTTTTCTATTTGATGTGTACTCTTACTGTCTGCCCCTCCAAGTTGATTAACTGCTTCTATAAACCGCTCGTGGAGGTCGGAAGTCCATTTTAGTCTTGGCTTTGCATCAGTTGAAAGGACAAGACCTGAATCTCCAGGGCCATTTCCACCTTGCAGGAACAGGTGCCTTTCAGGAGGAAGGGTCATTCTTGAGGAAGGATGAAGGCCCTTTAGTTGATGGTGGTGATGATACATCTCCCTGTCAACAAGGCGAAAATCTACGATTAGCTTCATTTTAATCACAGAAAGATACAATCTTATTTAACAAAAACTGCGTAAGTTACCTGTAAAGTTTATTATTGCTTGCACCGATATGCCTTGATGCTTGAAATGTGAAATATGACTTTGAAGTATGTAGCACAATATTAACTTGAGCCCTGATACTTGATAAAAGATGGTGTTGGAAACACCTCTTACTATCTGAGTTCCTCTTAAACCATTTCTCACAGTTTGAGGATGTGTAGGGGATCTCTTTATAAACAACTAAGGATGAAGGGAGAGGGTCTGGTGGAGGGGTCCAACTGAGGCATAGAATCTTGAGCAGGGCCATGCAAGGATTGGACCCAATCTAACCTCTCCAATGACTACAAAAGAGATTTTGTCCTTGCAGTTCTTTGCATTTATGGGTCCCCTCTATGCAGCTTCTTCTAATCTAAGACAGAAGGTTTGCCATTCAATATTCCTCAGTACCATAATTTTTCAAACTCTCGACACCTTACAATAGGTACAAGAATAGATCCCCCAGGCCAATTTTTCCACGTTAATTCGTATTCGCTTGAGGCAAACTTTTGGAACCTTATTCTCAGAACTGCCAGTGGATTTTTTTTTTTAAATATTGACTGGAAGAATCCACTATGTATGATGTCCTGAAAGCTTGTAAGCCATCTTCACTTTCTCAAGGAAGATTCTGTTGACTGGAGCATCTAGAACTTGGCATTAGATACATAGAAGAAGCAATGATGAGAAAAATAATAATGATAATGGAAAGAAATGGTGGGGGAGAGGCTTCTTCATGGCTGTATTTGAGGACATTATTGGAATGAGACTTGGTTCCTCTTTGTCTAATCCACTAAGTTCATTCCATGAAGGAGCAATGCTCAGAACGATATTAAGGTTGCATTATATGTCCTTGTTTTGCATTATGTTGACCTCTTGCTGTATATTCCTGGATTATTTTGCTTCAAAACATATTTAACCATGTTTTTCTTTGGTTCCAGCATCCGGATTTTTATTATGCATTCTTGCTAGACACTGTCACACTGGCTCGCTAAACTTCCTTGATTTCAGTTTAGTGTAACCATTATCCATCTAAAATAAACCTTTCAATTAGAGTACCAGCAATATTATGATAGCCAGGGAAAGGTATAGTGGAGAGATTCTTCACTTTCACTTTGTTTGAAGGGGAGGATTGGAATAAGGAACTCATTCCATTTTGTCTCCTTCAGTAAGTTTGGAACTTATTCAGCTTACACAGAACTAAAATACTGCAGAGGTGGGACCGGTGAAAACTTTTCCATTCTCCAAGAGGCATACGTATCGGTACCAGCCTCAAGCTATTGGACTTATAGGACCTCCCCCATTGGCAGGGAAATTATTAAGTAAAGGACTGTACTTGCTTTCATACTGCATTTGATGGAAAGCCTGACTACTCACAAACAGGTAGCTGATCAGTTATTTTCCCTTGACTGTGTTTTAATTGGCATTGCATATACTCCTGTATGAATCTATATATGCTTCTTGCAGTATAAGAATCCTTTTATCACTTGTTTATGTTATGGCAATCCTTTTAAATGCCTAATTGTCATATTAATAAAGCTTGTACGTATATGATTGGATAGTTTATTCTCACCTTCATAAACTTGAATAATTCTGCCTGATTATCAAAAGAAAGAAATCTTAACTGTACCTGCAACAAATATTCGTGGTAATTACAGAGGCATTTCCATGGCAGTTTATTTCTGCGCAAGGGTATTCATATTTACTTTAATATGTAGAATTTTGTGTAGAGGCATATTTCATAAAAAGAAGGTTTACCTTTGATAGTTTGATTACAAGATTTATTTCTTGATCAGTTATAACTGAGATTTGTTATATTGTGTTTTTTTTCTTCATGATTGAATAATATTTCTGGCCATGTTGATGTTTTATTAATAAATGCTCTGTGGTGTCTACTATGAAGAATGAAAATGTATGGAACTTGCATAATATGAAGAATAAAATCAGATTCTCATCAATAAAAAACGCGGAAGTAAACAAGACCATACTAGTGCAGAATAAGTTCGCCTAGCAATTTGCATACCAAACAAGAAATAAGATTAACCATGCGCATCCTTGCCTGAGTCGTCTAGTATATGCACTTTTAATTAAAAACCAGAACACCCTCATTATCAGCTTGGTAAAAACACGGTTGTATGGTGGTCATAACTCATATTAGCATGCATGCTTAAAATGCTAAAAATATGTGAAGGCCTTTTAGGTTTTGCTAGCCTTTAAGATCAACAATTTAAATACATAATCTCTATCCATCTAATCTTGATCTTATAATATCTTCATAACAGTTCTCCATAATACTTTTTTGGGAAATATATGTCAAAAGGTTCTGATAGGGTAGGATATTTTATGCAGTTCAGGAGAATCTGTTCTAGCCTTTTGGTAAAGTTTAAAAAAGGAAAATTCCTCTCTATGGTTTTGCTGGCACGTGAATAGAAGCAGGTGGAGAAGGAATCCTTGCCATAAGTTCCTCATATATACCAGTACCATAGAGATCAATGGCTAATAAATAATCCTTAACCAGGTAATGCTCTTCCTGAATCATCAACGGCTAGAAATTAATCTTCCATTTTTGTCAAGAAAAAGGGAAACGGTAAATATACTCGATATGAATTTTTTCACCCCAAATACTGTTTGTGCATGATGATGCTGGTTTTGATCAACTATACGCATGTGATATGTTTCTCTAATCCCTGATGTAAAAAAGTAATTGAGATAGAATAAATAAAGATATATGGACGTAACTTTCATGTCATGTTAGATATGCAGGACCCCATTATCTCTAAATCTTTCCAGTAATGGTACATATAAAGTACTACTACTACTACTACTTCAGTTGCCTTTTCCTTGATGTTGCCAAAACGCCACAAGCACACAGCCCTCTCCCGTTGGAGCTTGTGTGTGTGTGTGTGTGTACGACTTTGAGGAAATTTTCTTTATAGCTTTTTTACCACTAGAACCCCCCCAACTTCTCATCATTTGTTGTTCTCACTTCATGTACAAGTCTTGGTGAATAACTTATATTCTCCACTTTACTAGAAGAATAGAACATAATTATAGGTGTAGGCCAGGGGTGGGTTGTACTGGTAGGGCAGGGTAGGAGAGGGAGGGGAACCGTTCTTTCATATTTGTTGTACTTTGCCTTACCTTTTTCAGGGGTCGTTGATGTAGTGTAGATAACACTAATCGGTTGGAACGGAAATGAAATATAATTATCCGGGAAAGAGATAGAAATGACCACGGAATGCTATTCTCATGGAGAGAATATTGTTAGATTGGGGATGCAAAAGTTGAGATTCCAAGGAATGAGAATTTGGGAATCATAACTCAAACCAGAAGTCAAGAATTTTTCGTTTATTCTTTCCACTTAAGGCCACAAAAAATGGGTTCTCACAGAACTTCTTCTGTTCTATTTCTCTTTTTATTAAATATAACTGCTATTATATCCCGTACCTTAATACAGTTAAAAGATGCTTCTGATCAACATGCTATAAGTTTTGTTTGTGGTGGTTTGTCAAATGTCTCTCGCTCTTTATGCTTAATTTATGCTTTTCCAGGATTAGTTGCACTCTACTGGAATCTCTTCTTAATGGATCAATGTGCTAAAATCTTTGAGAATTCGGTGCATAGCATGAATTCTTTTCCTTGTTCATGAACCTTGCATGTCGTAATTCAGTGGTGTTTTATATGCACTCTCAATATGGGACCTTGAAATTCCTTTAAGATAGAATTCATAAGATAGGATTGGATGAAATATACAATGTTCATTGTTGCTGGATTTGGTGATTAATTAATAATAAAAATTGTCTGAGATTTGGACAAGGTTAGATTTGATTTCCAGTGAACAAGGTCAAAATGGATCTTGTGCATGTCTTTTCTCACAAATAAAAATAAAGAGATTTTTAAAATTTTAATCTTAATTTTTAATCATGAATTTTTAAACTGAAAATGTATCCTTCCGGTTACTTGTTCATGACTTGGACATTAATTAAAAGCTTACAATTGTGCTTTACAAGAAGTGACATTAGACTCTATGTTGATTCTTTTTTGTTACGAAACAGTTTGGATTCCCTACCTTCACTACACTAATCCTATAATATTTCTCTCTTTCTTTTTCTGGTAATATATATGGTTGAAATTTTAGATTTCTGCTAGCATTAATGGAGGGTTTTATATGTTATAAAAAGTTGCAATCTCTCGTCCCAACTCTATTTGCACTGCAATCATTATCACGTTATTCAAAAAACATGTTTGACTATTAATATGTTTACTTACGTATAATTATGACGAATAAAAGTTGATATTTAGAAACTACTTGTTACGACGAATTGAACAATATCATATATGACAATATTGTTATTCATGTATTTATTCAAATATATGGTTAAATTTTGATTGTGAATAGTATAAAAAAAAAATCTGAAGTGCAAATAGGTTTGGTACAAGAGGGATTACTATGGCGTGGATTTATTGTGTCTATGAGGAAATTAGACGAGGCCAATAACGTTAAATTAAATTGTCCAAATGAGACATAACATTGGTCGAAATGAAGTATTTAGATTCAACAAAATAAAATCAATTCCTTTATCTTTGGGAAAGACGGTCTTTTGATAGGCATATGAAAAGACACAATTAAATTAGAATTATAAAAAATAAAAGATTTTAATTGCAATATTAAAACTTTATTATGTAACATGTGATAAATATAAGTTTATGACCTGATTAATTCAATTTGAAAATTTTATCTTAATTTCTCCTAATTTGCAGTTTAAACCTTGGTCTTTCCGTAACTCATAGAAAGACCGTCTTTCAAGAGACGAACTCTTATCATAACATGTTTTAAATTGATATTTAGAAATTAATTGTTATCAAAGTCCAACAAAATCATTTTATTACTTATATATTTATTTAAATATTTAGTCAAAATTTAACATTGTTAATCGGCATATAGTAGTGTGCGATTTAATCTGTAACAAATGAACTATTATTATAATTTCCTTAAAGATTTTTTTAAAAATGATGCTAATCAATATAGAAAATGCCCATAATGGTACTTGATTTTAATTGAAATTCACAGTTTTATACTCTATTTTAAGAGGTACCCACTTTTTCATTAATGCTTCGAAAATGTATTTTTAGTTAAAAGTGAGTATCATTATACTCCCTCTGTTTCATTGGATGTGTCACACTTTCATTTTTTGATTGTTTTTGTGACTCACTAAGTAGGCCGTTAACCAGACTTTAAATGATGAATATGCTCTCCACCATTTCAGGCTAAATTTTTTCCCATTTTACTCCCATGTTGCCACCAACCACCACTGGCCGCCAGCCACCACCACCACCACCACCCTCTCTGACCACCATAAGCACCACCATCGACCACCATCTAACCACCACCACCCGTCCCCCTAACCACCACCTCCCCCACCCATCATCTCCGCCATCACATCACCACCTCTGCCACCGCCACCCATCATCTCCCCCATCACATCACCACCTTTGCCGCCACCAACCACCACGTCCACCACCACATCACCACCACCACTACCCCTAAAATCACCCCCTGCCCAGCTCCATCTCCAGCTCCGACGATCCGCCGCTCCTTCACCCGGCACAGATCCACGTCTGCCGATTCGTCTTCCCCATGCTGGCTCATCCCCTTCGCTCGCACTAGGGTTTCCTCCCCCCACTTTCGGCGATTCACTAGGGTTTTCGCCACTCGCCTTCCCCCCGACAGTCTCATCCCCTCTGCAAGCACTTTGCCACCACCCACATAGATCTGAATCGAAGGCGGAATGGGAAGAACGGCGATGCAATGGAAGAATGGCGCAGCTGCAGGAAGTATGACGCAGAGGTAAAATTGATTTTAATTATAATTTGCCTTTGCCGCTGCCGCTGCCGCTTAATGTTTTTAATCATATTACGCTGAGTGAGTATTCTGTCGCGCCATACTTGTCTCTTTAATCGTATTTCGCGGCTGCGGGAAAAGTATGGCGCAAAGGCGGTGCTGTGGAAAAGGAGGAGGGATAATATGGTGTTAATCAGTTTCTTTTTTTAGCAGGGGTAAAATTGTCATTTTATTAAAATTCGGCCAATTCTGACGTTGACAATTGAAGTCAACGACTCCCAGGGTTATATTGGCACATACATCATAAAGTTAGGTTTATTTTGGCACTTTAACGTTTCAAAGTATTATATTGTCACTTCCGACCTAAAAGTTAAGGTTATTTTGGCACTTTAATAAAAATATTAATGTGACTTAAAATTCTAAGTTTAGCTAACACTAAATCGAACCAATTCAAATGTCTATGTTAATTCTAAATTTGATGAAAACTAAACTGAAATTACAACCAGTGAACCATTAAAAAACCATAACCAGTATTATTTATTGGATAAATTAATTACAATCTGTCCCTTCCGAACTTACAAAAAAATTCAATCAAAATTATTAAATTTTGACCATGTATTTAAATACTCCCGCCATTCAACTAATATTGACATATTTTTTCAGTCAAGTTTCTCAAACCGCATTTGACCAAAAATTTCATATTATATATAAGTAGTAATATTATCATGCGAGATATCTTATAACATTTACTTTCTAAATATCAAATTTTACATGCTGTCATAATATGCATAAAAAAATATTATTAATCAAACATGCTCTAGGAAAATGGGATAAAAAATGTGTTATAATTGGTTAAACATATAAAGTAGATATTTGAGCAATGATATTATCATATAAAATATTGTTAGATTCGATTTTTTCAATAACAATTTTTTATACGCTATTATCGTTCTGTAGTTGTATGTATTTACAGTGTAACATGTTTATTTAATTAAGATTGATTGTTATTTTAGTTGAGTCCAAGAATTAATTTCCAATTTTTTAAAATTCCAAATTTAAATGAAAATTTCAATAAAATAACCTTTTGATTTCAATAAAATAAAAGTACTCCCTTCGTTCCATTTCAAGTTTCACCTTTTTACTTTTAACAGTTAACTTGAAAAATGTTTGATCATCAATATATTTCAAAATTTGTGAAAATTGATATTTTGAAAATAGATGTTATAACGAATGTAATAATGTATCACACAATAGTATTTATATTTACATAGCAATTCAATTTTAGGATTAAAGTTAGATAGTTTTTACTAAATGAATAGGTTGAATTGCGTGTGTTGAAAGGGGATGGACGGAGTAAAATAGTGGTGTCTATAATGAAAAAAGAGGTGGTGCACTCCTCCAGAAAAACCACGGCTTGAGAGTTGAGATTCCCCACATCCTGAAACTGCTTCTTGAGATATTCAAAATTAACCGCGCCTTAATACACGTTGACCACATTTACTTCTCGCAAATATTCATGCTAAATCACTAGTTAACTTACCTTAACCTCTTAACGCGAAGTAGAGCAAACATCTCATTCCATTGCCTAACCACTGCTTCTTTTGCTCCAACTGTAAACGGCAGCATCAATGGCCGGCAGCATCCTCAACTCACCGTTCTTACCCAGTTTCCGGCCATGCGTTGCCCACCGGCCGGCGAACATCCGGCCTAGCACTCTCACTCTTACAATATCTGCTCAATCCCCAGAGACAGAGACACAGGACCCTGCTTCTTCTTCCTCCTTAACGACATTGCCTTCATTTTTGCCTCCGCCGAACTTTGAACCGCCGCAGCCTAAGCGATTCCAGGCGAGATCAGACAGGCGTCCGGACATACTTGGGGCATCACTTGCCTTGCTTTTCCGCCTCGGCACTGGTGTTTTCGTTTCCGGGTAAGAAACAAACTTCAACTCATTCCATTTTCATGCTGTATGTTTGAATTAAATTATGATCGTATTTGGTGATAACAGATATTCAGCATCTCTTGTTCCCAAGGATCAGATTCCGGATGACAAGTATTCTCTTTTCGAAATTGCGGGTAATCTCTATTGTTATTGCCATGCATTCTCAGTCTTATCGAAATTGCATGGCTAAAGATGGTTGTGTTCGTGCAGGTTTCAAGTTGAAGGAGAATTCGAAACTAGGTCTGCGCCCTGAAAAGCCCATTGAGATTTATGAATATGAAAGGTTTTTTCTTTCTTCTGTTCTTCTTGTTTGCTGATACCGTAGTTGCAGCCATGCTCCACATAATTCCCCGGCTCCATTTTATTTTATGACTTAATGCACCTTCTTCTTCATCTCGTTTTGCATGGTCATCTGCTTGGAAAAATCTCTCAGCTCACCCTCTTGTCGAAAGGTAATGATAGCGACACACAAATAGTTATTTTTGCTGGTGTCATAATCATATTATGTATAATCTTGTATAACAAGATGAATTTTGGCTAGTCATTTGAATTTTTGTTTGCCTTAAAACCCTATAAAGATTGCAGGATTCATTTTATAAGCAAATCTGTATCTATCATTTTGCAGTGGTTGCTTCATTCATGTAACAAAATGATGTTTGCATGCTACAGGTCCGGGAAATTGTTTCAAAATTAGATCTTGAAGTCCTATACTATCCTTGTCCAAGAGATGGCCCCAACTTCCGTCCCAGAGTTGCTAAGATGGGCGGAAAGAAACAGTTTCCATACATGGTTAGAGTCTCATTCCCTTTTTACCTATTATATTTTTGTGCTATCTACTCTGGGGAAATATTCTTGTACTGTACTATTGATTAATTGGCTTCCTGTATTTAGAAGATAAAACTACCTTTTGATGGAAGTCATGGCACAAGTCTTAGAATATATATGCTCCAATTGTGTAACATTCAGCATGTAACCTTGCATATCCTTTAATAACTACGAAGCCAAAGCATTTAGGATGTTGATACATTCTGTTGTTATCTTCTCCTGCAGGTCGATCCAAATACAGGAGTTGCAATGTATGAGTCTGATGAAATAATTAGATACTTGGTCTGGAAGTATGGTATGTCAGTTCGTTATGTTAGATGTGTTTCTTTCTACTTCATACCCTCCTTTTATTTCTTGCTTATTCCTTCTCTACCAGCACATTTGATTTTCTAAATGTCCATTTCAGAGTTGGAGATTATTAAGAAATAAGAAATGTAGAGTTTTTAACTTAGTTACACATATTGCTGCAAGGAAACAATCTGATTTTCAGAAAAGATTCTAGCAAGGGTATCCCTTTATTCCATCTCACTTCGCTCCTCTATGTTTAAAACTTTCGATGTTCTGCATTTTTCCATTGCAGGCAATGGACATGTCCCTTTAATGTTGTCCTTGGGTGTATTGACGGTGAGCAGTCAAATTTTTCTGATTAATTTACAGCTTTCATAAACACCGACAACTGTTAGCTGACTGTTTGTTTTATAGACTTTAACTGAACGTTTGGCGATGATTGGCCGTTTAGGCAAGGTACAGTATGCTGTTCTCTAGTAGTTGTGTTTGTGTTTTTTTTCCCTTTCAAATGAATATGCGCACACAATAGAATGTAAGTTATAACAAACAAGTGTTCTGTCCCAGTTTGTTAATTTTAGTTTCACACTAGTTTCTGTTTGAACTTCTTAATGTGGTGGAATCAAAGTCTTCTTGCCTTCTTATTTTATACTCAGCTAAGGGTTCTCTTTTTAACTTGTAGGGTTATTCTTATTCCCCGGCTAAATTGCCGCCGAGGCCTTTGGAGATATGGGCATATGAGGTAAGTTTATGCTGTTTATAGGGATTAGATCTGGTTAACCATATACTCGTGCACTAGGGTAATTTCTTTGTTATTTACTCTAATTATGTGAGGTATCTATCTTTTGTTGCAGACCTCTCCATTTTGTAAACTTGTAAGGGAAACACTTGTGGAGCTGGAGATACCTCACATACTTCACAGGTATTGTATCCATGTGTATTTGTTAGGATTATCTGAATCGCTGATAAATGATCTTACGGCTTAACAGTTATCACTATGAATGTTAAATCAACTTGATTATCTTTGAAATTTACAC
>JAULKM010000003.1:9238292-9254199 GCA_032355605.1 Rubia tinctorum | reverse complement strand
CTTGTATACCCTTTGTACTCAGTATATATATGAATACACACAGCCACAATTATTTGTGGGTTTTACATTCTATCACTTGTCCACGTCTGCTTGGTGTGCTGGGAGCAACCAATTTGAGTGCGACGTAGGAATGAGGTTGCATTCTGCCACAGCTAGCCCGCACAGTTAACCTCAACAGGGTGATCGTGAAAGAGAGAAATGAATATGAAGAGTAAAAAGAATGATGAATGGATGAGAATATTCATTTTTTGTCATAAAAATGAAACGTGACTATCTTAGCAAAACAGACTAAAATGAAAAGTGTGGCAAATTTAACGGCATTTTGTTGAATGGTGTGAACTTTGATGTTGCAGGGAAGAAGATTAATGTACCAATCCAGTTTAGCTACATGGGCACCAATGGCCCTGCCCATTGGGGAAGCTTGAACCCGGCCTTCTCCACTTGCTCTACCGGGAAATCTCAATCTCCGGTCGACATTGTTACCGGAAAGGTGGTTCGGGACAAGAATCTGAAACCCTTGTCGAGAAAATACGCCTCAATCAATGCTACCTTAGTCAACAATGGGTTTAACATAGGGGTCAGTCCCCAGTTATTCTGTTAGTTTTGGATGATCATAGGATTGAAGTAGTGAGTAAAACCCTCACCATATATATTTGTTCATCTGCAGCTAAGATGTGGTCGGACCTAGGGATTCTTGATCTCAGATGGTAAAGTTCACAAATTCAGGCAAATGCATTGGCATTCTCCCTCTGAACACAAAATTAACGGACTTCAGTAAGCCATTAGGTTCCTTTCATCTCTTTCATGTTTCGACTATGTATCAGTTTTTGTATTAACACAAACATTTGTCGAAACAACAAATGAAAATTTGCAGATACGCCGCTGAGCTTCACCTGGTTCACATCGCCTATGATGGCAGCATTGCGGTCATAAGTGTTCTTTATCACCTCGGCCGTCCGGATCCCCTCATTGCAAAGGTATGCATTTAAGTGTGTCACGCCTTTTATTTTAGTCTGTCACAAAAGTTAGATTACCTTTATTCGCTCATTTTACTTTGTCTTTATTCTAATCAATTTGCTCACTCATTCGATATCTTTGAAATTTTTATGCTATAAAGTAAAGTGTCATTAGAAACAACACAGTGAGAGTATTATATTCAATACAAATGATAGGAAGTCGGGTTATCTGAGTAAATCGCGTTACGAGTGACAGATAGAACCCAAATTGCATCAACTGGTCGGGACTCGACTCAGAACAGCAAATGAGGAACCTCCTGAGATAGCAGTGGGAGAATTCAGCATGCATCAACTGCAGAAACATACCCATAGATATTATAGGTATTCCGGTTCACTCACCACTCCTCCATGCTACCAGACTGTAACGTGGTACATCCTCGGCAAGGTATGACGTTACAAATTTATTTTTAACGTTAATTTGACCAATGCGATATTAAAATTTGTTATGAATAACGATATTTTTTAAAAATTACTCTCTTATTTTTATTATGTTTGACACACTAGATTGAAATTTTTTTATGTGTGGAAAAAAATAGAGTGAATGGAAATCAGCTTACCCTAAAACTTAGCTCTAAAATGATTTGATTGTTAAAATTGGCAGGTGAGATCTATATCAGGACAGCAACTTAAGGCTCTAAGAGCCCCGTTGAGTTGGGCTTATAAGAACAATGCAAGGCCCAGCCAACCACTCAATGGGCGGCCCATTGAATTATATGCTGAAAATATAGTCCATTAAATAAGTGGGCTGGATCACCATTGGACTTGTTTGGTTTTGTGAGTGGAATTAAATGGTGCATGCATGATTAACCATAAAATGTTGTTACTTGTGGGGAAGAAATGAGGTTATTGAATATGCATGCATGATTAGCGACAAATATCATTAAATTAATAATAAATTGTAGACACATGCAACCATGGCATCATTGCCCAAGATTATAGGGCTTCACGTTAAAGAACATCACAATTCAAATAGACCTTAGAGTTTAGAGTCTCGCACTGGTTGGTTGTGAGCCAAATTAAAATTTAATATACTCCGTTTACATTAAAATTGACATAATTACTTTTCTCTGTTATGCAAGTCAATGTAATAAAAAATAATTGTGGAAAAATAGGTTTATTTTGGGAAAGCATGGACTCATTTAGAAAGTTGTTAAAGTTAAATAATACATTTGGAAACTTAACAACATATTCATTACTAATTTAGGTAATTATTAAAGCATGTAACAATATCATGCTTAAACAGTATTGAGCAACAATAATAATTTAGGTAATTTAACAACAATATCATGCTTAAACAGTTATGGACACACATTACAAGCATGATATTTACAGTGTTCATTTTAAATTGTAAAATTGTACTTTTGTACGCATGACTCGTGGTGACATGCATGATGTGTCCATAGCAAATCCAAAAGACAATGTGGGCTGCTACTGCGGATTGAGTCTCTAAACCCCCGACCGCTTAAGTCAGTCATCAACCAAATAATTTCAAAGTTGGTATAAACAAATTAGTAGTTGCAGAAATCAAGGGAAATCAAATAAAATAACGGGAAAGAACTGAATATTTTAGAGTGAATGAGAGACTATTGTGTATTGTTGACCGTTGATCATGTCAGCTGGGTTAATTGCAATGGTCATGGAACTATATACTCCCTCCGTTGCAAAGGAATCTACACACTTTTCGTTTATGGGTGTTTCAAACAATCTGCACACTTTCATCTTTTAGTGAAATTTAACATTTCAAAAGACATGTTTGCCCTTAAAGAATTAAAAAATTTCACCTCATTCTCACAAACCCGCTCCTCTCCTCTCTCATTTTACTCCTCCGCCACATACCCTCTCTCTCTCTCTCCTCTCTTTGGCCCACCCCTCTCTTGCCTCCGCCACCCCTCTCACGACCAGCGCCTCTCACGCCACCCCTCTCACGTCCATCCCCCAGCCACCCCTCCCTCTAAACCCTAGCGTCACCCCTCCGCCTCACCATTGACGCCACCCCTCGTCTCCGCCACCATCTTCCTCTCTCCCCCCACCTCCAATTTTCATCCCTCTCATATGTTTCTTGCCAGTGATTTGGGGTCTCTAATCCTTATATCATATGTTTCTCTTCAATCTTCATCAATCAGCGATTTTGGGTCTCCAGCGTCGGCGCCGAGGTGAGGGTTTTGGGCTGCAAAACCGGCGAGGGTTTGGGTAGCGACATTGCCGGGAGAGGGGGATGAGGGTTTTTGGCTGTGACACCGGTGAGGGTTTGGGTAGTGACACCGGCAAGGGTGGAGGGTGAGGGTTTTTGGTAAAGACACAGGCGTCGAGGTGAAGAGAGAGGTGGTGACGGAGGGAGTGAAGGAGGCGCGCGCGGAGAGGCGGTAGTTGAAGGAGTTGAGGAGGAGGAGACGACGGAGGAAGTTGAGGATGCGGGAGTTAGGAGGAGAACGACAAATCTGGGTTGACAATGGCATGGGTGTATTAGTCTTTTCACCAGGGGAAAAATTTGCAGAGAGATTTTCTCTCTGCAGATTCCCCTGGTACGGAGGGAGTAGCATAGTTACTTTTATTCCACTGACTGTTAAAATATTAATACTTTCGTGGGAAGGCTAACAAGAATGAAATTGGTATCGTTTTCAAAAATCTCGTTTGCTTCCTCTGCTTTGTTTGATGTGATATACTTTAAATTTTTTATTATTTTTTCTGAATTTGACACACTTTTCTTTTATGACAAAATTCTTTCAATCTCATCCACTCATCTTACTTTTTCCTTTTTAAATTCAATTTCCTTCACTCATTTTATTCATCTAAATCAAAACACCTAAAACTATGGTGTCACATCCAACAAAACAGAGACAGTATTAGTATTTTTTTAAAGAAAAAATTGCTTTTATAACCCTATGTAGTTGACATAAGTGCCAATATAACCTTTTGATAATTGAAAGTGCAAATATAACTCTAGATAGTTATGTAAGTACAATTTTACACATTGCGTCAGTTTAAGACACTAATTGATTGAAAAGATGATTTTACCCATCTGAAAATTTTATTTATTTTTTAAAAAAAATGGATAAATTACCATTTTACCTCCAAAACCCTATTCTTTCTTCTTCTTTCTTTTCTTTTTTCTACCGCAACTCTCTTTCTCAGCTTCGAAAACCCCTTTGAAAAGCTAACCAAATCGCCGACCGAAATCGGGTTTAAAAAACCGCAGCTATTTTTCATCCACGGCCAAAGTCGCCGACCAAATTAGACTTCAAAAAGCTGCAATTGCCGACCTCAAATCCATGAACTTGTTAATCAGACCGAGGCGGCGGGACCAGAGTGACATTGAGCTTGGTGGTGGTGCTGGTGGGACGAGGTGGTGGCACGGTTCACAGACGTGGTTGTGGACAGGGGTCGCGAGTGGTATAGAGCTAGGAGAGGCGTGTGAGGGGTGTGGGAGAGGTAGCTGTCGTCGTGGGTGGTGGATGGGGTCGAGGCTTGTGGGGGCGGGAGTGGCGGGGGCAGCGCTGGTGGGAGTGGCGAGAGGTTGGTCTAGCCGGTGGAGGGGGTGGTGGCATAAGGATAAAACTATCTGAACACTTTTAGCTTTTAGCCCAAAGGGCATTTTAGTCATTTTATTTGTGATCAACGCCGGTCAACGTTGGAAATGGTGTCTTAGAGTTATATTAGCAGTTACATAAAGTAGGCAATGATGTTTTTGCACTAAAAATTATCTGATCATTATATTAACACTTACTCAAACAGCATATTAGTAAGTATTCCATATTTTTATTTATGGACTGCAGTATAATAATACTAATCGATTGAAAATGCCAACTAAATCAAGACCAGACACAATTGAAGAAACCAACAATTCCAGTCCCCACCTCCCCTCTTCTTCGCATTCCTTGTTTTCCACGAAAAATACAAATATGAAATTCACCAAAGTCAAGTAAGGTGGCCATTAACAGTGGTCATTCCTGTTTGACGTAATTTTGTTCAGCTTAAAATCTGATATTTTCCCGACAAGATTAACTGAAATTATGTGGGAGTAAGATGTTTCATAAGAATGTAAATGATCATTTCAAACATTTATAAACCATGTTTTGTAATTGTGCATGATTCATTATGATCAGTTCTGTTTTCCTTTCCTCGGAATGAATGGAACTAGGGAGGATCCTTCCACCATTAAAGGCCAAATTTGCAAAGAAAAGGTTGTAAATTGTAATTGATTATTCCAAGTCACGAGAGGTGCAACGTTGCGCTCCTCGGTGATCAAGAAAAGGGCCAATTTATCCCACCCATTCTCCAAAGGAATAAAACGGACCTAATTATATTCCAACTTTTGAACCCCCAATTCGATGGAAAAAACATACTTTTCTTGTTCTTTTCTGACCACCTTTGATTCTTTGAATAATTGAATTGATTCTGGATATTTACAAAGAGAAGTCTGAACAAAGTTGATGAACCAAACCTCAATCAGGAGTTAGACCTAACCTGCCAAGTTTCCTACTCGCACATTACAATCAGATGCAAATATCTCCGCCATTTCTTTCCATCATTTATTATTATATATGCATCAAGCATCAAACGTCCATTATTGATCAGTGCCGTATTATTGCTTTAACCACAATTATGCATAGATTTGGACCCCAAAACTAACACTAATTCCATCATATTCACACAACTAAATGAGAGGTTGATTTGCTTCTTTCTTTAAACCAAGTCTACACACTACAATCCTATTCATATCTTAAAAAATGAAATGAAACAAATACAATTAAATTCACCGGTGTTCACAAGGTTTTACATTCCGTACTTCAAATACTTGAATGCATGAACATCGATTAACACTTAATTAATATATAGAGACCCCTAAATTAGAACAACGTTTCCAATCCAAGAGTCATTTGAAGCACTATATAACGGAAACTCAAAATTCCCTATGAGAAAATCGGAAAATTGAATGGTAAGGAAAGGAAGAGAGAGAGATGTAGAGAATCTTCGCCAGTGGCAATATACAGAAATTGCAGTCCAAAATCACCTACTAGTAGTATTATCTATTTACAGCACACTTTACTGTTTTACACTAGGAGTAAAACGATAAGTAAAATATATAAAGAAAATTGTTCATCGGACGGATTAATCATCAATAATCAAATTGATATTACCTCGATCCAAAGCAAAGGATGGAACCGCCCCCACACAATGCCAAGTGGTCAACGCTCCCACCTGCTTTTCCAAGCACGCAATTTATTTGTCACGACTCGATCAGTTCCTTCTCGTGGGACCCGCCGTCAGGAAGTCAACAAACGCGCCGTCGAACTCCTCCGTGCTCCGCCGCCCCGACGACAGCTTCTTCATCCCTCCCAGTCCCGGCGCCTCCGCCTCCTCGAACCCCTCCGTGCTCCGCCGCCCCGACGCGAGCTTCCTCATCCCTCCCAGCCCCGGCGCCTCCGCTTCCGACTCCACGTTGCTCCTCCGCCCCGACGCGAAGTTCTTCATCGCTCCCAATCCCGGCGCATCTGGTTCCGATTCCGATCCCACCGGCACCTCCGCCATTCTCCGCGTTATGTACACCGCGCTCTTCCTCGGCTTCTCCTCTTCGTATATGCTTTCGATCTCCTCCTTGTTAACCGGTTTTTTCTCGCCGGTCCGACCGGATTTGAAAATGGATAAAACCTTGGAGTAAAACCTTCTCTTCATCTTCTTCTCCTTCTTTGATCTTGACTTGTTAGCGAGTTTCTCTCTCCTTTGAGACCCCTCCGATGTCGATCTCCGGCGACACCGTTTCGATCGGACTCTCCCCATGCAGGAGACCTTCGGCGACGTCGGTTCGACATCGGAGACCACATTTTTCCCGGCGGAGGCCGACCGGCGGGGGAAAAACTTCACGTTCGCCGGTTTATTAGCCCTGCGTTTGGCATCAACGTAATTAGCCTTCTGCGTCTTCGGCAAGCCGAACAGAGAGGCTTTAGACTTCAAATTCACCGGAAATCGCTGCGAATTGCTGTTGGAGTGGGGGTTCAGGTTGCCGGAGTTGGTTATACTTATCCCCTTGGTCGACTCCTTGCGTTCGAAGAAAGCGTTGCGATCGAACCACTCCACTTCGGCGTCCCTGGAGAGCCAGAACGACTCCGGCGGAAAGTCCGGGGGAACGTCGTGGGCGGTGGCGGGAGCGTCATCGTCCGATGAGTCGGCGTCGGCGTCGGCGAGTGTTTCGCAGGTGATTTTGCGCTCGCTGGAGGCGCCGGCGATGGCGGAAACTAGGGTCTCTAAATCGACCTGAGGCATTAATCTGAAGGTGTAACTGTAATTATGGAGAGAAATGAAGGTAGATTTGGGGAAGAAATATGCAGGCGACAAAGTGGTGAATGTGGCGGAGAAATCAATTTATATATATAGTGCGGATACGAGTTTCAATATTGAAGCATGGTTTCACCGCGGGGGAGTTTCTGTTCAACTCGTTGACTGCAGGCGTTGTTTCGAAACTGGCTGTGCGCCATGGTCCGTTATACCTCGTAAGGAATTTTTATTATTTCTCAAAATCCAATTCCAAATCCATAAATTCAAAATTTTATTTTAAACACATAACTATTGGATTTAGATGTGATTATATTATAATTAATTAAATTGATATTTGATCTATTTATTTATAAAATACTTATCTTATTGAGATTTTTTTTCCAATGACACACCTTCCATTTTTTACAAGATTCCTTCAATTTCATTCAGTCAATCTACTTTTTACATTCTACATTTAATTCAAGTCACTCATTTTTTTCACCTAAATCTACTCATGGTGCCACAAATAGAAAAACGGATGGAGTAGGATAATTTAATATTTATTTTTATTTATTACAATATTTTTTATTTTACAATAAAATAATTATAATATAATTTCTAAATTATAATATAATTTCTAAATTATAAGAACCGGGTTTGTTATGATCTAACCTTTAGGCGATCTAACATAAGGTGCTCTCATAAATTTGTGAAAATATAGTGGAGATAATGAAATAAAATTAAGTACGAAAGCGAGTATAATTTTGCCAGAATAAATTTCCGAACATCTAGTGGTATTTAGGGGTGTAAACGAACCAAGTCGTTCGTGAAAAACTCGCAAACAGGTCGAGCAAAAGCTCGACTCGAACTCGAACTGTACAAACACGAGCCGAGCTCGAGCTAACTCGATTATTAGGCGAGTTTGAGCTCGAGCCTCTTCATTCTTGTCCGGTAGGCTCGTCGAGTTTCATTCTACTAATTGTATTTTGTAATCTAATGGTATGTGTGAGGGGATGACAAATGATGACGTCTGCGTATTTAATAAGTAGGGTTAAATGATTTTCTAACTCTACTTTTAGGTTGGAAGTGTTAATATAAGCTTATAAAATAATAAAATGCCAAACAAACCATAATTTTATGATAAATTGTGTCGATATAACCTTCACGTCATATTTCGGCATTAACTCACTAATGAGGTCATTGACCGGACTTGAAATGACAAATATGCCCTCAACCATTTCACCTTATTTTCCCCTATTTTACCCCTCTCATTGCCGCTAGCCACCATCACCCACCACCCTCTCCGGCCGCCAGCCACCACTATCCAAGCTCCACCACCACGCTCCTCAACCGCTAACCACCACCACCCAAGCTCCACCACCACCGTCCTCAGTCGCTAGCCACCACCGCCCAAATTCCACCATACCCCCACCCCACGCCGCCAAGCTCCACCTTAGCTCCACCATTGCCGCTGCCAATCTACACCGCCCCACCACCAATCTCCACTATCCAAGCTCCACCACAAGCCTCTCCTGCCACCAGCCACCACCACTCAAGCTACACCATCCCCGCAGCCAATCCCATCAACCCCTGCCGCTAAGCTCCCTGCCACCAACCACTTCTGCATGTCTGCAACAACGTATTATCCGGTGGTGCTGCTCGTCTGCGACAACGTATCGTTTGGTGGTGTTGCTCGTCTGCGACAACAAATTCCCCACCACCCACTGTCGTTTCTCTTTTGCCAAGCTCCCCGCCACCCACCACCCACCACTTTTGCCCGTTTGTGACAACAAATTCTTCCGGTGGTGTTGCTCATCTGCTACAACAAGTACCCCGCCACCCATCGGCGCTGCTCATTTGCGACAACGAATTCGTTCAGTTGTGCTGCTCGGCGATGGGAGGTGGGGGCGGTGGTTGCGTTATTGGCAACAGATATTTCGTCGATGTGGTCAACAACAATCCGCGTCGAATTTCGGATGATGAGGAGTGTTTCAACAGCAACCCAAAGCTTCCCGTCGAAAAGCTTGCCATTAGTTGTGAGCTCTATCGAAGAAATATGGACGAGAGGTAGATCATAGAAGGGGCAAATAGACGGATCGGAGAAGAGGCAGAGCAGAGAAGAAGAGGGCTCTGACCTTCTTCTTCCGTCGTCGCCAACATAGGGATTTATTTTCTTAATTTATTTTTTAAAAAATATTTTTTTAAATCAGGGGTAAAATTACCATTTACTATAAAAATCAGCCAATTTCGGCATTGACCATTGTAGTCAATGCCTCTCAAGGTCATATTGGCACATACTTCATAAAGTTAGAGTTATTTTGACACTTTCTTATTTTACAGTGTTATTTTGGCACTTTACTAATAAGTAATTTTTGCTCTAGGATTAATTTTCACTATTTCCCCATTCAAACTGCAATGTAACTACTCCCTTTGTTCTCTATTTGTGACACACTTTATTGAGATGTTTTTTTAAATGACACACTTTCCATTTTTGACAAGATTCCTTCAACTTTATCCACTCATTCTACTTTGGAATTCTTCTACTTTTTACTTTCTACATTCAATTTGATCAACTCATTTTTATCACCTAAATTCAAGCGCCTATATTTATGTTGCCACAAATAAAGAAACCGGGGAAGTATTCATTTTATCAAAACTTTCTATTTTTGACCCTAGTATAAGTATATTGTATAATACATCGTTAGATTCATCATAATATATATTTTTAAAATATCAACTTTTTACAATTTTTAATTATCATTAATTAAATATATTAAAGATCAAACATTTTTCAAGTTAATTATTGATAGTCAAAGTGTGCAGTTTGAAATTGAAGAAAGATTACCTTTTGTGAGATTGTACTCTTTAAAAAAAGATTCTTTTGATAAATGGGTGTTCAACCAGTTAATACCTATCATAAAATTTTAAGTGGGTGGTTAATTACGGGTCAGCTTTATCATAATTTATTTATTTCAATAAATATGGATATTATCTTTGTCCCAAATTAAACTAAACACTTTATAATTTGACACTAATTTTTAATTAAACTTTAACCGTATATGTGAATGGATAGATAGATAAGCAACAATATTGTCGCATATGATATTGTTTGATTCATTGTAATAAGTAATTTCTAAATATTATTTTTTTATTTGTCATTGTTATACGTAGTTATGCATATTAATGGTCCATCGTGTTTTCTGATAACCCGTAAAATGAATCTATACAATTTCATCTAGGACAAAGAGAGTAATAGATATCGAAAAAACAGTCAAATTATTTTCTAAACATATTATAGGTAGTAATTTTACCACTTAAATTCCTATCAAATCCGTTATATTCGATCCATACTTCATGTCATTGCAATTCGATAAATGCACGTAGCCACAAAAAACTCATCATTTTACCATCTTAATCACATGTGAGTTGCAACATGCTGCTGTTAACACTCAATAGTTTATACAAGTTGTTAACATTACTTAATTTTAAGTGCATTCATACTGCAAGCCGTGTTTTTCAAATATAAAATAACTAGATATCCTTACCATTAATATAACAAACATTTATTTTATTTAAAGAAAGACTATGAGACCGTCTCACCATAACTTATAGTGAGACAAGGAACAAAATAAAGTTTTAAAAATTACAAAAAATACCTCATGTTATCTTCTAACTTTAAAAAAAATGTGTTTAAATCTTCCGTCTCACCATAATATTAGGTGAGACTGTCTCACCTGAGTCTTTCTCTTTTATTTATTATAATATTATATGTCAATTTCAGTATACCGTTGTTAAAGCTCATATGTATGGAGGCTAAAGGACGGATAATTAGAGAACATGGTGGAAATGGAAATTTTGAACAAGATCCATGAGAGTATGAAGTGATTTCAATTATTGACCAATTTCATGGGCAAATCTAATTACAGTTTGGGAAATGCTAAATTTAATTAACGATTTACTATATTATCTCTATTACCTGTATTTAGGAGTTTTGGAACTACATTTAAAAAATGTTTCTAACTATATGATTTTAGTTCTAAACAATTTATAATTCTTAAAATATTCTCCCATAATATCAATAGACGTTATCAACTACTTCATAATTTTTTAACACCAGTAAAACAGAACTACCTTCTTAACATGAACGTGAATTGATTTCCTAATTTTTCAAGAATCCTCTGCTTTTATCACACTACCGCTCAAATTTTATATTCTCCTTCAATCTCCACCGCCACAAAAAACGAAGCCGTTGTAGCTTCAAAAGACGGAAATGGTGGACTGGGGGCTGTAATGGTCAGATGAAGGAACAAGAAATGTTCACCTGTTTTAAGATTAATAATTAATTGGTACCTAAGATCACATGAATACAATCTGGAATTCAGGTTTGGTTGTTGAAATATAGATACTTTTTCAAGTGAAAACTAACCAATATTTGGAAAAGTTAAGTTTCAGTTTCTTGATCCTGAGGGGGAAAAAAGAAGCAGCTCAATCTATGAAAATATAATCTTTATTAAGGTGTTTGTGTAATTATAATTTTTGTTGTAGAATTGATCTTGATTTTTTTTAAAAAAGTTGATGAGTAATGAAGTTAAATAATTAAAATTTGATTAAAACTAAAATTAATTAACAATAATATACTAGTAAATTTTTCATTAAATTTACCGAGTGATGATAGGGAGAGTGAAAATTCATAGTGAAACTCATAGTGAATGATGTGGATATTAGTAAATGACTAAATCACTAATCACCTTTTGTAAGAGAGGTGCAACTAATTAGAGATATATTTGTCTTTTCAGTATTGTCACATCATTCACTGTGTGGTTTCACTGCATTTAGAATTTCCCTATTTTATGTTTCATAAATTAATGAAGAAACATTGGCTCCATTATTGGATTAGTAGGTGAGCATGATTTGTCGTACCCTAAAATGGGTTAAATACTATATTACTTACGTCGGTTTTATATTTGGGTGTTTGGTTATTTGTTTGCTAGTATTTGTTTTGGAGGGATTAGTCGTAATGTCGTTTGTTGCTAGCTACTTGCTACTACCTTACTGTATTGTATAAAGGTGGTAAATCCTCATTTTTTTTTAAAAAAAAAGGCATGTTTTATGTATATTTTACCTCTCGTGCTCTTATTAATCGTGACAGATGTACTTTACAATTAGACTGAAGAGTTATGGAATAAATAAGATGATATAATTTTGCAAAAAATATTTTTTGATGAAAAACATTATATTTTATAATAAACAAATTTCCTCTATTGTTGCCAAAAAATGGAAATGTTCTAAAAGGGGTTTGTGAACAATTTATTTTTATAAAAAATATCACATTAATTTTTTGTTAAAAATAAAAGAAAGACATTGATAAATAAATTTTAAATAAGGCAAGTAAAATTTTTTTGAAAAAAAAATTCTACATCACTTCATATGTACCACTTTGTGTACCACTAGTAAAAGATTTATAGACTTTAATTATTCATTTCGTTGGATTTATTTTTATTTTTTAACGATCCATATCATAATTCTTAAAGTTGTTATACAAAAGTGATGTTCTATCACTAACCCACACTAAACTACACACGCTAGTGCGGAGAACTCTTGTGAATGGCGGTTATATTGCATTTTGGATGGGGTTGGTTGAGCCATGCATCGACGGTGATGATGCATAAATTTTTTTAATCAGTCATAAAAGCAGTTATAAGAACTGCCTTCTCGGATTTAAAATAACAGAGTATCATACCAGCAACTCTTCTCCTACAACGAGCCTCATTCACTAATTCACCAAAAAATTCCATTCAACATCAAAATCATTCAATAAATATTACAATAAACATTTGCACAAGATCTCACAATACCATTATCATCAAATTTTAACACTCAAATACTATCATTAACATCAAAATTGCCAATGTCACTGTCAAACGCAAACATTTTCAAATCTACAACTTTATTTCTATTGGGCTACCTGAAATATGGTTAGTTGAACCCTAAATTTCATTGTTGATGTAGGCGGGGTCATTGAAAAATTAATCAGAATTATCCACTGGTTATGGTGAGAGTGACGGATTTGGAACGTTAATGGTGAGCTCGAAAGTTGGAAGGTTGATGGTGAGTCGGAGTTAGGAGCTCCAATATGTGGCGCTGGTTGGCGAAGGATTGGAAGAATGAAATTTTGGTAAAATCAAATTCGCGTATGAAAGGACCAGAAATTGACGTGGAAGATTTAGTGAAAGGAAGAATTGTAAGAAAACAAGGAGGAAAAAAAGGAAACATGTAATTGGATTATTAATGCTCTAGCAAGGAATAATATAGATTGTGTTCACTCAACAAGCATATCATAAAAAATATTTCTTCTAATTTAGTCTCGATTGGAATAGCGTAAATTTGGAGAGTCCGAGTTTACCTGGTTTGTGTAAGCTACTAAATAAATACTCCATCCAACCAACATAAGGATCCTATAGTTTTTGTTCACATACATTTATTCATGCTGACGTGAAAGGAGAAATAGGGGATTGAAATGAGTTAACTAAATTTTAGGACAAACGAAAATAGAATAAACTTTACAGAGGACAGACTCCCTTTGTCCCTGCTTAATTTACCCTGCAATCATTATCACATTGTTCAATAAATATGTTTGATCGTTAATATATATGTTTACCTACGCATATTAATGACAAACAAAAAGTTAATATTGAAAAACTATTAGGTATGATGAATTCAACAATATCACGTATGATGATATTATTTTTCATATACATATTTAAATAGGTAGTAGTCAAATTCAATAGAGACAGAGGGAGTACTGAAACGTTGCTCATTGGAGATTGTAAAATGAATGAAGTAGAAATTCATGAATGCTGCTACTCCTTATCGCACGAAGTCAAATTATACGCATAATAATAATTGTATACCAACATATATGGGCCATTGATTTTTGAGCGTTGACTGACTGGGTGAAACAAACAGTAAGTCCAACTTAATTTCTTGGTCCCGTTCACGATACAGATAGATTTCTTTTCTTTGGCGTGGAGCAAGCAATCAACTCGTAAATTATATTAAACTCTAACTTCATTGACTATCTGTAGTGAATGAAATAAATGGCAGATGATTTTAGTTCGTCATTTTCTGCGTCCAAACTGCACTGCACCACGTGATATTCATTGACGGCGTCCGCTGCAAAAAATAAAAATTATATGTTAGCAAATGTTGTACGTTAAGGTATTGGACAAATCAAATTCTACCACATGTTCTACAAATTCTTTATTTAGTAAAGTTAGGGTCTTTTTAAATAGATGAGTAATTTGTGAAATACATAGTAGAATCTGATTTGACCAACACTTTAACATATAACATTTGCTAACATATAATTTTTTTAGCAGCTTCCAGTTACCCCAATTGTCTAGTTCATCGGTGGGTAATGAATAATAATTAATGGATCGGCGATGATAGTGAGTACGTAACTAATGATTAAATTGACGCACTTAATTTTTTATATTCGTTCATTTCATAAGTTTATCTACTGCAAACAGTTGTAAGTTCTTTTTTTTTCTTGTAAAAGAAGAAGATAAGTGTCCTAAATTAAATAAGAATAATGCTTGAAAGGTTGAAATGATTGAAAACTCATACATTCACAATCATCCGTGGAGGATGAACAGTGGGGAAAGAACTTCCATCACACAATTCACCAATTTATTTTTATGAAAATTATAAAACTGTGAATTTAAAAGTGTGATGCTAATTCTCAACTCGAAATATTAGAGGGTGGCGAATCAATAGATATCAAAATTGTTGCAATTATTTTACAGGAACTTGCTGAAAATGGAAAAGAGAAGCGCGAAGTATCCTAAATCGAGAGCTATCAATCAGATTGACTGGGGTATGTTAATAAAGGCTCTGTTCAGTTGAGCTGAATCGGAGTTGAGTTGAGTTGAGTTGAGTTGAGTTGAGTTGAATTGAACTGAATTTATTGAAGTTGAAAAGAGTTGAGAAGAGATGAGTTGAGTTGATTGGAACTGAGAAGAGCTGAGAAGAGTTGAGAAGAGGTGAATTGAACTTAACTGAGTCAAATTGAACTGAAATGAATCAAATTGACTGAATCAAACTAAACTGAAATGAAAAAACTGAACAGAACCAAATCAAATTAAACTGAACTTCATCAAATTGAACTAAATTGAATAAAAATGAACCGAACTGCATCAAAATGATCCCAATTGAATATAGTTGAAGTGAAATGAATCACACTAACAAAACTGAACTGAAGCAAACTGAATTGAACTTAGTATAACAGAACGGAAACGAACTTAATCAAAGTGAAGTGAACTGAATAAAACTTAATTGAACAAAAACAATTAAAAGAAGATAACGGTTAAATTATATTACGTATTAATCTTTTATTTAAAAATTTTAATATATGATGTAATTATAGAATTCGAACCCTGACAAAGTTTTTAAAATCAAACAACTCCAAATATATAAGCGTAAAATAATTTAACATATAACATACACCCTCCTAGTATAAGAGATGTTCTACGCACATCAGTTTTGGTAGTATGAATGTAAACAAATATAATATTGGTACTACTATGCAGAAGATGTATACTTCCATAATTTACAACACTAATTAATAATTTAGATATAAT
>JAULKM010000003.1:9222297-9238192 GCA_032355605.1 Rubia tinctorum | reverse complement strand
AACAGGCTGGTGGTGGTTCTTTGAAGGTTACTGCGCCACCCGGGGCAGCGAGCCTCCCGTCATAGAACCCTCGACCCAAAATATTACCGAGGGGGCCAAAGCCTCTTCGAAGGATAATTCCCCCTTTCTAAAAGGTGTATACGATATCATATTTTAACTTTTCGTTGCCATTATATTCTTTCAATACTTGCACTTACTTACTTTTATCTCTTTTTTGTTTCAGTGGGGTTCAAAAGCAACTTCGGCATCAAAGATGAAGAGGAGGAGATGATTGTTCGTTCTACCTCCGAGGATCATACTGGGGTCCCTTCCTCTCAACAAAAATAATCTCTAGTTTGCCCTACCCCCATCAGAACTGAGTTCCAGGCGAAAAGGGGTTGCGAGGTGTTTGCGTCTCCCCACTATTTTTCTCGAAGGCAGAGGACTCTCACTCAGAACTCCTCCGAGCCTAACACTTTTTTGGGGCCAATCAGGGGAAAGATAGCCTCGTGTTTTTGGGTTTCTTTGATCCTTCACTTGTTGCGGACCCCGAGGTGGCTTCTGCAACAAAGGCTATATATTTGATCCTTCGAGGGCTCTTTGTTAAGATGAGCCAAGCCAGGGAGTCCAAGGCCGCTACTAGTCATGCCAAGGAGCTTGAGATCAAGGTGGGGGAGCTTCAGGAGACTCTTAAGAAGGTTGCTTATGATCACGAAGTGGAAGAAAAGTTATCTAAGGTCAAGAAGTTCATCAAATCCGTGTTCGACGAGAATGCCAAGCTCAAGGAGCTTTGCTCTGCCAAACAATTGGCCTCTGTGCTCGAAGCCTACACCAATAGGATGATGAAGACATAGAGGTTCAGACAGTTCTTTGGGTCCCTCTTAAAAATATGCACCGGGGTTGCTCGAAATGACCTCGCCACCACCATCACCAAGGAGCTTTCAGCTGAGTATGCTAGGATGGTAGATGTGCACGAGAAAAATAGTCATCGATATCACTTGGACTACCTCTGGTGAAAGTCCATTCAAGACGAGGGTGTTGAGTTTCCTCTTCTTGAGCACTTGAAGGCCACAGGAAAGTTCTTTACCGCCGAGGAGATTTGCAGTCTCGAAGTGGACCAGGATGACGAGTAGAAGATAGCAGATCCTCGAGTTCGAGCTACTCCTGGGTGCAAGGCAGCCTCATCAAGTGTCTCCAAGGCTACTCCTAGAGTAGGGAATGATGAATGAAATTTATTTTAGGGTTTACCTTCGAGGTTTTTGTAACCCCTATTTTTTTTCCGTGAATGGAAATTTTCCTCTTACTTATGTGTTTTTCCCCCTTCTTTGCCTTGTAAACTTTAGCCTTGGTTTCCAAATGCTCTCCTCAGACACAGAGGGGATAAATATTCAATTTCTTTCTTCAAGTAATGAAGAAGTGGTATCATGAAATCAAAGATTGGGCATAGGAACACTATTTGGCTGCTGGGCGATATTGGTACACTGCCCATCATCTCAAAGGTGAGCTCCGCACCGTACACGAGGAGCTTTATCTATGGCGGAGTGGCCGCTATGATATGCAGAAGGGTCTTCTCAGCGGCTTTATTCGTGCCAGGAAAGAGATGGACATTCTAGCTGTCGGCAAGGATGGGTTATTCAATGACCACCAGCTTATTTTTGACCGGCACTACAAGCTCCTCATAGAAATCACTACTGGTGTGGGGTTTGGTTCGATTCAAGAGTGCCTAAGAGCTGTCAAGGCCTTTAGGGCCTCCGAAGGGGCATCCTCCTCTCATTCGCAAGAGGCTATCGAACACTACTGCTGCGAAGCTAAGAAACACTTGGAAAATTGTAACCTGCTTTGTGAGTTCTTTCGCCAAGCCACAACTGAGCTCGCTAACTAGAAACATATGAATCAAGAGCTTAGATCTTGAGTGGCATGCTTGGAGCAAACCATTAAAGAGAACGAGCTCCTTTTCTTGAGTGCTTATCAAGAAAATGATAGGCTCGAGAATGACTGATGCGAGCAGGACAGCACACTCAAAGCTTACGAGGACAACCTTCTATTAGAATCATGGGCTCCTATCATAAAACCAATTGGTACTATGTAGGGGGAAGACGTGATCTTATATACTGAGTTATATGACTGTCAACCACCAATGTGGGATTATTACTCTAACACGCCCCCTCACGTGCAGCGGCATGACATCATCGCGCAAACGTGGACAGAAAGGGGCAATGGGCCAACCTTAGGCTCTGATGCCATATTAGAATCATGGACCTCTATCATAAAACCAATTGGTACTATGTAGGGGGAAGGCATGATTTTATATACTGAGTTATATGACCGTCAACCACCAATGTGAGATTATTACTCTAATAGAAATGAAACATTTTATTTACCGTATTTTTTTCAGAATAGAAAAAGAAATACTCATGAGGCCGTTGACCAAAGCCCATATCTTCCCTCAGTTTATTTCCGCATTGACTGCAATCCTGGGCTCTTCCAATAGGGCTTCGTGTTTATGGATCAGTGGAATACTCCAGTAGTACTGTACTAGATAGATCACTGTTGCACGGAGGATTGCCTGACGTCGTGACACGTGTACCATTTCGCACGTCACTAAATCCCATGTTTTTCTCCCGACCCATATAAATGTACAAATTCCCATTTCCCCAAACCCCTAAACCGTTGCCCCTCCAATCGCCATGGCCGTACGGAAACGGAGGAAGCTGAACAAGTGAGTTTAATCTGTCCGATTCATTTTATTCTTCATGTGTGGAAGTCAGTCTCATCTTTGCTGCCCACAATGTGTTGAATTGATTAATCTGTCTGAAAAATCTGTACATTTTATATACCTTTTGAAGCTCGAATCCTTCGTATGATTTGACCTTGTTGTGGGTGTTCTTTTGGTGGGTTTTCTTGGTGAGCTGTGTGGGTTTCAATCGAGCACGTTTTCTGCGCCCAAATCGTTTAATTGACTGTTTTTTCTTGCTTTATTTGATTTATTTGACCTCTGTTGCATAAACTTTGGATCTTTGGTACATTTACTGATGAATGCTATGCTTTCTGTAAAAGAACTTGAATCTTTGTGTTTTGGGTTCAGTCAAATGCTGTTGGATTGCAAATAGACTCATTTGAGGCCTCTTTTTCAACTTTTAAGCATATTTTGGTTCCCAGTTTTGACTTGTGGAAGAGAGGTTATATGGACAGTATTTGAACTGTCCTCCTTGGCTTTCTCCATGATAACGGTGTAAAGATTGATTGTGAGTGTATTCCTACACCTGATTTCAGAATAGAAATCAAAAGTTTTGTATAGGAAGCATGTAGCCAAAAGCTTCTATTCCTCTTTCTGAAAATATGTGCTGATATCTCGGAGTCCGTTTCTCATTGAAAATTTTCATTTGGAATTCAAATTTTGTAGATTATCAGCTGCATGTGTGGACAAAAGAGAAGTTTTATCTTGTAAAGAGAGTAGGGGTGAGAGGAGTACATTTGAAGAAAATAGCTGGAGTGAATTGCCGAAGGACCTCCTGGAGTTGATCCTTTCACGATTAACCTTGAAAGAGAACCTCTGCGCTTCTTCTGTTTGTAAACAGTGGTTTGCGGTGGCCGAGTCTATTCGAGTTGTGAACAAGACTCCCTGGTTAATGTTCTTTCCGAAAACAAGGGATTTGGTTGAGTTCTATGATCCATTGAAGCGTGCATTTTATGCACTCGAGTTGCCAGAGTTGAAAGGATCTAGGATTTGCTATTCTAGAGATGGTTGGTTGCTTATATACAAACCTGAAAATCACAGAATGATCTTTCTCAACCCCTATACAAGGAGGATGATTGAGCTGCCTAGGTTTGAAATGCAATACCAAATAGTTGCCTTCTCTGCTGCTCCAACATCATCGAGTTGTGTTATCTTTACCATCAGACATGTGAGCCCCACAATCATTTCAATCAGCACCTGTCATCCCGGAGCAACTGGATGGACTAACATTAATTACCGAAATCGCTTGCCATTTATAAGCACAATGTGGAATAAGCTGGTCTTTTGTGGTGAAAAGTTCTATTGTCTTAGTCTTACTGGTGGGTTAGGAGTTTTCGATCCACAGAAGCGTAGCTGGGCTGTTCATGAGCTGCCTTCTCCTAAATGCCCTGAAAAGTTCTGTGCAACTAACTGGTGGAAGAGGAAGTTTATGGCTGAGCACAACGGAGATATCTTTGTTGTTTATACATCCTCTGAAGTGAATCCAGTGATATATCGATTAGACAAAACAACAAAAGGGTGGGTAGAGATGACATCTTTAGGAGGTTTGTCTATATTTGCTAGCTTCTTGTCCTCACAAGTTCGGTCAGATTTACTTGGGGCAATGAGAAACCGTATATACTTCACTAAAGTCCGTTATTATGGAAAGTGTTGTGTATCATACTCCCCTGATGATTGTCGATACTATCCCAAAAAGCAGCAATACGATTGGGGAGAAGAAAATCCCTTTGGAAGCATCTGGATTGAGCCGCCTGAAGATCTTTCATGCTTTGAAAACTGAAGTTCCATGAAGAAAAGGTACATATTTGCTTATTGCAATCTAGATGGGATTGAAGTTTTCGGTTATGCATGTTTGAGACTGCAGTTGATAATTTGTTGGTATTAGCTAATAAGCATTGGTATTGAATCTGAGTGAGTTAAGGAGAGTTTGGTGCATACAAGCTCCATTAGCCTAGCCTGTAGCCTGTAGCCTGTAGCCTGTAGCCTGTAGCCTGTAGCCTGTAGCCTGTAGCCTGTAGCCTGTAGTGAAGAAGATAATGTTGCAGTTTGCTTTATTAATGCATGAGGATGATCTGCAGCAAATGTGTTTTGTCTGCTAATGTTTGTGCTATTATTTTTTGGGCACTCTTGCCCTTGGTACTTGGTGAAGACCATGAAGTGTATTATGTTATATCCTATGTACTATTACTTCATGAATGTGACAGGTACAAGTCATGTCCTATTTGTGCTTGGTAAGGCTGTATGCTCTTGGCCAAGGCCATGAAGTGTTTTATGTCCTACGTACTATTAATTCGTTAATAATTTTGTGATTCATTGTTTACTCATGCACAGTTCCAAATTCATAGGGAACTTTATTAGTGTTTGCACATCGCATCTGCATAACTTGGGTTACCATTTCAAATACATATAGTTTCAGGAATCGACATTTAACACCCTGTGAAGGCGTATTTAGTTGCTGACTAGTGATTTGTTAACTGAGTAGTCTAGCGCTGTCAGAGGCTTGAATTTTCGGGTGCTTAAACCGACTTTAATTTCTTCCCATTCCACTTTTTAGGAGCTTGGTTCTTTACTTGTTCTCATGGTAGAAGCTTTTCTGCCCACAAAATATATGGTCTTTAGATCTTTGAAGAAGAGCAGTCGGGTCTGGAAGAAGAGCAAGGGAAATACTTTATCTGGATAATGAAATGGCTTGTACTTTGGTTTTATTGAAACTCGCTAGTTGTAACATGCATACTTGAATTTTGTTATGTCGATGACAGTTATTAAGCATTGTAATAACCTTTGACTGGACAATTTGAGGACATCTTATCAAACTGTTCATTTCTGCCCTTAACAAGTACAAAGAGGCTATGAAAGTAGGACGGAGTACATGGTTTGAAACTATGCGAGGAAATTAATCCTTCATCTTCTTTTCCAAATTTCCAATGTAGCATTGCGGTCTGCAGATGCAAGAAGCTGAAGCCTACTATTTTCTCATGTGTGCATTATTTGCCTTCATCAATAGAAATGCCTGAAGAACCTTCATTCCAAATATAAAATAAATCACAGAGATGGTACGGCAGTGAAACTCGGTTGATGACATCTTATCATGTCCTTCATAATGTTTTGGTGATGACTACGTACAAAACGGAGGAACTTGAAGGTTAATTGTGCCCATAACAATCACAATGCAATATTTTGAGGTATCTATGACTATGCTATTGAACAAGATTGCACAACTCTCCAAAGTTCATTCGGCTTCTAGTGCGTTTGCTATGAATTTTCAACCCAATCCTCACAATTTTCCACCATAATATCCGCATTGATAAAGAAAAAGTGATTAAATTGAACTTAATCCTGAGATCACAAAGCAAGTCTACCCATGCAATCATAATTCAAGATTATTTCAGGGTTGCTTTGCTTGTCAGGCACCATGTTGCGGATCATTTCACATTTGGATCATGTACAACATGAATGAAAGGGTCAATGTGCGTGGACAGCTGCAAAGCTAGCATCAAATAAATTAGATCATCAGTAAGGGTTGTATCTGCTTCGTCCCCCTCCGCCTCGCCCCCTGTCATTGCCCCGTCTTCCACCACCTGAATTCACTGAGCCCCCGCCACCCCTCCCACCTCTATGTGTCTGCTGAATATGGGGAGGTTCTGCCGCTGGCTGTTGTCTGGAGACAAAAAGATACGTCAGAACATGCAAACCTCAAATTTGACATTTAACACTTGTTCAAATTTCTAGACACCAAAATATATTATGACCCGGATTAAGCTTTGAAATTTCCCTGAAGGTATAAATGTCAAGTACAAGTGCGAAAAATAAAAATGAACCAGGCTACCCAGAGTACTCACAGAACATATCCGATCCTTCCATCAGGTAAGAGCATGGGTAACATTGCCAAACCAGGGGGTGCACTTCCCCTTCCATAGACCATTGGCTGAAGAAAATTTTAAAACATGGGACTATTAGAGAGCAGGAAACAGTGTTTCACTTGATAACAGTTAATCCCAAAGATAATCATCTCGACTAAGTAAATGAACTCAAAGCATACTTGTGCAAATCCTGCACCGAAACCACCATAGCTGGCACCAACCATGCCATATCCCAGAGGAGGTGGATAGGTTGGAAGTGCAGCTGCTTTCTGTGTGCTTGCTTGCCCAGAAGACTTCTGGTCAGCCTGTGGCTTTGCAAGTGAGCAATCCAAAACATGTCCTGCCAAGTTCCATATGCACAGTTAACAATTACCTCAATAAGTAGGTTTCAAGAGGAGATATTCCATGCATTAACTTCTAAAAAGCAATAAGTACCATCTATCTCATATTTCTCAGTGTTCTTCAGAGCCTTCATTGCACTAGACCTTTCAGTAAAGTGAACAAAGCCAAATCTACTGTTCTCATGACCTGGTTTTGCTGGGGGAAGGACCACTTTCGTAATCTTCCCATGATGCTCAAACAAGTCTCTAAGTTGATCTTGCGTAATGTTTCTCGGTAGGTTTTTCACATAAACAGCTTTAACCTGCAGGACAATGTCAGCAATAAATTGAAAAAACTGTGAGCATGTGATTTCTTCATGCCTAGTTGTAGCTTCCAGCAAGACCATGAAACTACATTTTAAAATAATGGGGAATAACATGCCATTTCAAAGTAAGCATAGCTAAATAAATCACTTTAAAATGAAGAATGCAAATGCAACGGCAGGCCAATAATTAAGCCTAAGGTGCACTAAATAATATAAATCTAGAATCACATTATTCTTCTAGAGCAAGCAAATAAAGAACAGTATCATGAATCAAGTTTCAATATAAAATTTGTAACCCAAAAGATTCCTTGCTGGGTAGGAACTGACACGTTATTGAGAGAGCAAGAATCTCTGATGTTAAAGAAAATCAACTAAAGAACCGAATAACAAAAACAATAGCATGCTCATTTTTTCTGTACAAGAATGTTATGTCATCAACAGAAATGCATCCATACTTGTTCCAACTAAAAATTTGGAAGGTCATGTGAGTAAGTGTTATAATACCTGAGAGGAACTAGCAGAATCTACATTTTTTGGGTCTGCCCAACTCACTGTTGGGGCAAGCCCATCTAGTTTAAAACTGGAATCTGACATCTTCTGTCTCGAATATTCAGCACATGCATTATTGTAATACTCGATGAAGGCGAAACCACGGTTTCTACTAAAATTGTGAGGGTCCTGTAACAGCATCATAATTTTAATTAAATAACATCAAAGTATGAGAGAAACAAGTACTACACTTTGCCATCTAATATATTTTGAAGAAGAACGGACAACGACCCTTAAAAGGAGAGTAGTTCAAAAGACCAAACCTTTAGTAGCTCCACAGTAATGACACCAGGTCCTAAGTTGGTCACAGCCTTTTTCATATCGTTGTCCCTCCAGTTTCTTGGAACATTTCCAATAAATAAACGATGCTTTTCTTGAGATGTAGAGCACCTCAGCTTTCTTCCCTGAAATCATTATCCAGAAATATAGGTCAAGTAGGAAATCTTAAAAATTTAAAAGACAACAGGACATACTTAAGGATGTATTCTTAGTACTCAATAGGCAAAGGGAAATGCTTGAAGAATACATTGCTTACCTTCAGTTCACCATTATTAAGTGAGTTAATGGCTTCAGAAGCCATTTCTTTTGTTTTGAAAGTGATAAATGCATATCCTTTGTTCTCATTGGAGCCTCTTCCTTTCATTATCCTAACCTGCATGCTTGCATGCACAAAACAAGCACAATGAGTCACTCTGCCAAAACATTCCCTTTTCCAAAAATGAGATCAGTGGTTCACCTGTGTAACTTCCCCCACAGTTTCACAAAAGCTCCTGAGCTCATCTTCAGTAACATCATGACTAAATCCACCAAGGTAAACCTCTGAGCCATGCTGTGGAAGTGCCAAAAGTTCAGCATGCCTTTTCTTCTCTTCTTCAGTCTCAGCTACACCTTTTCGACCACCATCATAGGTGGTACGTTCTTCTTCCTCCTCATCTTCATCCACCTCCTCTTCATCAGACTCATCCACTTCCACTTCTACTTCTTCTTCCTCCTCCTCCTCTTCATCAGACTCATCCACTTCCACTTCTACTTCTTCATATTCAACCTCTTCCTCCATGATCTCCTCACTATCATTTCCTAAATTCCCATCTACGTGATCTTCGGATTCAACAACCTTTGCCGTATCTGATACAGTATCGGTAGTACCTGACCTGGTCCTCGGCATCTTATAGATCTTAAAAAATAAGCCTGTGCTCCAACTCTGATGGAAGAAAATAAGCTAGAAACATTTGCAAAAGCTAGAAGAGAAACATGGACAGATGGAAACAAAAAGAAAGGCCAAAAGGAGTCATAGAGCAAGACTCCCAACCGAATATCTGCCATAAGGAAAACGGATACAAGGAGTTTGATTTGATTTGAATGTCGAACAATATCCAATAAAAAGGGTGATAGAATAAGCTACACAAACAAAGGCAGGTGCAGAAGATTTCCAAAGATAGCCAAGAGGATGCGAATCCTCAAAGGGAACAGAAACAATGAAATATGAATCATGAATGAATGAAATTCCTGAATTTCAGATGATGTTGAGCAACATTGTCGATAATTATAAAAACTATTCATCGAACCAATGTAACCACCCCAAAAAGGTAATGAAAAAAAAAGAGAAGAACAGAATGTCAATGACTACAACAACAAAACAAATAGGGAAGTGAATGTATTATATGCTCCACAACAGGTAGAGAAAGATAAATAGTTCACTGGACCAGAATTCATGCCCAGGGTTTCAGTAAGCTTCCTGCAGTAAGTTCCACGCGCATATGATCAACTCATCAAAAAAAACGACCACGCACTTTGCAAATAAGTCCAAATTCTAATTACGGCATAGCAACTGCACAGGTAATGACCTACAAGTTTATTATGCTTCCATTGACATGAATTCAGTAGCCAACAATTGCCCATTAAGAGAAACAGAAAGCATCCCAGTTCCCACAGAATTCATCCTAGTACAGGAAAAAAATTGAATGGAATCTGGACGCGTGAATGCAAATGAAGAGCTTGGGTTACCTTAGACTTTCTAGCTGCGCAAATGAAGAGCTTGGGGATGCACTTGCAGGATGTATGTATGTGAATGTGTAAAAATGGGGGAAATTTTGGGGATTTCCTCTTCGGAGGAGGACTATTAGGGTTTAGATGCTGTTTGGGATATTATTTTTGTACCGGACAACTGGAACTACCGGTCTTTCCCGGTGACCGAGCTTGGATTCATCTTCGTTTTACCTTGTTTTCTTGTGTCATATGACTATTTTGCCCCCACGCGCTTAGCTCAACCACTCTTATGTTTTCTTTGTACTGATTCTATAACTATAAATGAATCATATGATTAATGAATTATAAATGGCTATAAATTTTAGTAACATCAAGGTTGGTATTTGTGTATTATAGGAAAAGAAGAGTTGGTGTAAGGTTAGTTGTTAGAGTTTTTAATATATTGATTTTTCTTACTAGTATGTTATTTTTTAGGATTTTTTTCCGAAACAAGCTTGCTGCGGATATTAGATATTACAGAGTTGTGGTGTTGGCCACCACTTACAACTCGTGTCAGATTATGGACATTTTCTACAGTAGGTCTAGAAACTTTCATTACATGGAATCTAGTAAAAATCATTGTTAGCGTTAGTATACTCCAAACTCCTCCGTTGAGTTTTGGTGGAACTTGTTGATGTGATTCAATGTCGTTTCTCAATCAATGTATATTAGCATGTGTGTCGCTTGTCAATGTATGGCTTGGGGCATTACTTTGTGTATTGCGACTAATTATGCATGTACTGCTGATAACGCTCAAAAGGACCTTATACCATACCAGGCGTTTGCAGTTTTACCTTGTGTCGAGCACCAGGCTACAATCGCCCTACCTTCTTGGATTCTAAACGATGCGACCGTGTTGATGCACATCCATTTTGTGTAATCTTTGTCTGACTATTGGTCCTCTTTTTGCCATATTAAAATAGTATCCCCATTATTGTCTCCCTTAATCGCTTAACTGATTGGACTCCCATCTGTTCCACCACTTCTTGTGGCGCATCTGGATTCACCGTTGGGTTTTGCTCCATTGGCCTACCTTCACGTTCCTCTTTTGTGCAGCCTTTGTGATAGCTAAATTAAATCCATATGTGGTTGTTGCTCTATTGTTTCAGGCTGTTTTTAAGGTGCAAATGATCTACAATATGTGTCTAATGTGAAAATGACACTTCCTCTGTCCCATCCAATCCTGCAGTTATATAAAATTGATGCTTTAATTTGAGGGGCGTGGTATGTTAATAATACCTTTCTCCTTTAACTCTGTTTTTTTATGCCTCTCGGATTGCCTTTACTGCCTCTTTGTCTCTTTGAACCCTCCATTTTCCGACTCTCTCTCCTTGCACGCCTCTATCAACCTATCTCCTCTGCCTCTCTCTGTCTTCCTTGGTCTTAGATCTGCGACATCTCCGCCTCTCTCATCTTCATTTTATCTGCCACAACTTCTCTCTCTTATTCGTTTGTTCCATTGCGTATCTCATCGGAATCCTCGCCGCTTATCTCATCAAAATCGACATCTACGATTAAAACCTTCTCACAGCATTCGTATGCAACATCCTCGTCTTCTTTTGGACATTTCACCGATCCACCCCCCGATGTCGACGATTGACGGTGATAGAGCTGAGAAGAGGTGGTGGCAGTGGGTAGGAGACGACGGGATTCTACGTCTTCGGGGGATGGGCTGTCCGGCGAAGAAGAACGTGTTCGGGCGAGTAGGGTGGATGGGTGAAGATATTTTGAATACATTTATTGAGTTTTTGGATTTTTGTAATGATATGAAGATTCTTGAAGATTTGTGTAGGTTGTGGAGTAGGAAGATTTGGTGTGAATTTTAGAAGGGAAAATTGTGAAGATATTGTGTAAAGATTATGTGAATAATAGTGAAGATTGTATGAATTTTTATGAAAGAAATATTGTGTGAAATTTTAATTTTTCAAGGGTAATCATGTCTTATGTCATGTTGAGTTATGCCTTAAAAGAATAGTGTGCAAATTTTGACTAAGACAAACCAAAAAGGAAAGTGTGAATAAATGGTTGGGACAGAGGGAGCGCATGTGATAAATTAGCAAAAGTTTTAAGACATGTCGTGCAACTATTTTCCTATACTTCCTCAGGTTCAATAACAATGACACCCCTTCCTTTTTAATGATTTTTATTTATTAATGATCCCTTCCTTTTTTGGTAAAATTTAGATTATTTTATCTCTCAGTCTGCCTTTTACTCTCCCAATAAAATTCCCTCACCTTATTTGCTTTTCAAAAAGATTGTGTCATATTGTTAGGTATCAATACTATAGGACAAGAGTGAGTAGTTTATCTGTAGCAGAACTATAACCGAGTCATTTTCATGAAATAAAAAAGAAATTTGTATTTATAACCCTACATAGTTGACATAAGTGCCAATATAACTCTGCAGTGTTTGAAAATACCAATACAACCCCAAAAATTCAATGAAAATGCAAAATTAACCTTTCTGGCAAACTTTGGTAAGAAATCTTTGAAAATTCTGTTTTACCCCTCTAAAAAATATATTAGTATTATGCCCCTACAAACCCTTCTTTCTCATCTATCCTATCCCACATGTCCTCTTCTCTTCTTCTTCTCTCCTGCCAGTGGTGTGGTTCTCTTTTTCTCGGCGTTGAATCGAGCTAATTGGCGTGGGGTGGCACATTTGGGGCAACACAGGCGAAGGTTTGGGAGCAGAAGAAGCAACAACGATGGTGGGTGGAAGTCGTCTATGGTTTTGAGAGCAATGACGGTGGTGGCGAATGGGAGTCGTTTAGGATTTTGGGAGCAGCTCCAATAGTGGTCCGGGATTTTGGAGCGGCGGTGAAAACGCGAACGGTGGGGCTATATATGCGACTGCACGATGAAGCAGCGACGGCGGCGAAGGTGGGGTGTTTGTGGAGCCGAGAGGCTAGGATTTGGGGGTGTTGTGGGTTTGGGGTAGTGGTGTAGCTGGAATTAGAGTTTAGGATCGGGTGGTGGTGGAGCAAGGGTTGGAGTTTGAGATTGCCAGTGGCCGGGGTGGGCTAGGCTAGCGAGGGTCGGGCGTGTCTTCGCTGATAGGGAAGGAGTGTTAATTGCATGTGGTGGTATTAGGCTGGTAGGAGTGGTGGTGTTGGGCGAGTATTCATCGGAATGAATGGAGTGGCGAAGGTGGTAAGGTGCAATGGCGGCGACTCAGACTGTAAGTGGGAGATGTTGGAGATTTCGGAGCAACGGCGGTGACAGAGCAGCGAGGTTGTGGCGGAGCGGCGAAACAACGAAGAGGTAGAATAGTCTTTCAAAATTTTGAATTTGGCCCAAAGGGCAATCTAGTGATTTTTTATTTATCAATGGACGAAAATGGCAAGTCAACGCCGTAATATACTTTGGAGGGTTATATTCACACTTTTATTAAGTAGTTATGTTTATTTTTGTATTATAAATTATCTGAAAGCTGTATTGACACCTACTCAAATATATAACGTTATATTTATATATATCCCAAATAAAAATGAACCAATATTCTTATTTGTCTTAATAATGGTAAAAAAAACCTTATTATAATTTCCATCAACCCCATTACTTGTTTGCGCTTTGAGGGCTTAACTCTAGGATTTGACGGCGCCAAATTAAGTTTTCGCAACAGCCTGTGGCGCCCTGGCACTTGAACTTCGAGCTTAGAAAATTAGTAGACTGCACTACCGGAAGTTGTTAAAATACAAAGCTTGAGTTTCTTTTTTCTTTTCACAAGAAGCAAGTGGATCAAGATAGCTGCAAAATTTCCCGACTTTCTGTTACAGATCTTTTGGAGGCTTCGATAGTTCGGTTTCAAATTCAAAGAGAAGAAGATAGTTGCAAACAAATAGTAACAAGACAGTTTAAAGCACAATCACTGTGATTCTTTCAGACAGTAAATGAAGATTTGTAATACATGCAGAGCCTCAACTCCCCGTGTATTCGTTTAACGCCTGACACCATAAACTGTAAATGAAGATGTAGAAATAAAAGTTACGACTAATGCCAAGTAGCAACAAGTTTCCTGGCTGGCACTGATAAACAAAACCGAAAACAGATGAATCCCAGCACTAGATGCCTAAACTAAACGAGATGCAAGTAGAAATTCATGTACATATTGTCTCAAACATGAAGACATCAGAAGATGTTCTCAAAAGCTCAGCTGGCTAATCCATCTCAAAGAAACAAGTGCTTGTATTCTCCGTTAGCATACAGACAAATCTGGTTGTAAGCTTGTGTATCTGCAGACAGAAAAGAAATCCAAATCACACAAGGAAATCATGTCCACGAGAATGAGAGTCGAGTGATAACCAAATTTTATCACACAAATTGTTGTATAGAGTTTTGGTAAAACATCCAGGAGAAACTGACTGAAACTAATAAGGTATCCTGGGTTTCGGTACATACTCTCTATCCACATATTAAAGGAATTATACTAATGTTTCGAATGTAGTAGTACATTCAGGGATAATCAGGGCATACAAATTACAAGAAGCACGGTATCCAGGGTTGCCTTACAATTTAAGGACTGAAACATTACCAATCATCAGCTACATAAGCATAATGAATTGCTCATCAAAACTTTTGGGTAATGATCAAGTTCAATTGAATTTGCTCACACAGCATTTGGGTAATGATCAAGCACAAATGAATTTTGGTTGAACAATTGTAACATACAAAACCTAGCAACTTCATTGAATTGACAAACAAACAATTAATCAAATCTAACCAAATAATTGCTGTAATTTCCACCACAGAATATGGAAAGCAACCAAATGAACAAGCATAATGAAATTCACACGCAGTTTAGCAGATGCAATCAAATCCCCAAAATCTGAAATCCTAGGATAAAGAAAGTGTTGGAAACAGAATCATACCAAAGACGTCACCAAAATTTGTCCAGATATCGGCGCGGATAGACTGATTACTGTCGGCAATACCGATGACCTCAACAAACGTGGTGAGGGCCCCGGGAGGGTGCCCTTTCACCGTAATCTGTTGCTCGTCGGTTGACTTCCCGGAGACGTTACCGCCATCGGAGTGCAGAACTTGAATCACCGTCCTCACCCGCTTACCGACGTGCACCCTCAAGAGCTCGGAATTCACGAACACTGCTGGATTTGATGTATCCATTTCTCCCTGCACACAAACCAGAGACGTTAACCTTTACTTCTAGATGTTCGGATACTAAAAGCCTATCTATGGCAAGCAAAAGTTAGGGTTTCGAGAGTTGGTACCTTGTTGATTTCGGCGGAGGAAACCAAAACCAGCGTCCTTTCAACTGACGAGCTTGAGATGTAGTGATTGTGTTTTCGTTTTATTTGTACAATTTTCACCAAATTGCAAATGGCGGTAAAATTTCCCGCTCATTCCATTTCTGTTTGGACTTTCTCGGGTTGACCTAATTGACAGCCGGATGGTAGATAACAACGGTGCTTTAATCTATATGGAACCTAGAATAGGGGAACGTTCAAAAATTTTGGTTGTTTGGTTGTTTGGTTGTGGTTGACGAAGTTATCTTCTTCTTCTTCTATCTCTATCTCTATGTAGAAAATCCATCTTTTCCTTTTTTTTCCTCCTTCGGTCATCCCTTTTGTTCTTTTTCTGTGATTCCCCGTTTTACATCACTGTCCAGCGATTGAATTCCATCGGCGATCTTGGTAACTCCTACGTGCTTCAGTTCCATTTTCCCCTTTTTTTCCCTCCTCCAGTCGTCCCTTTCTCGACAAATCCTCTCTTTTCTCGACAATTCTACCACTCTTCTTGTGATTCTAGAGATCGATAGAAAACCCTAGCTATTAAATGAACAAAAAACCTAGGATTTGTGAGTTTTTGCGAGATTGATCTATTAAGGTACGTTTGTGTCTTATTTATGCCTGATTTCATCTGAGTTTTTTTGTTTCTGTTCGATTTGGTTATCTGTCTGTATTGATTTGGGGGTTTTTCGTGATGAGAAGGTTTGTTCGATGGGTTTTTGTGAACATGTAGACTACAAATATCTAAACTACTGGAATGATTAGCACCTTGATACTGTAGCTTTGAAGAGCGCCTTGCAGCACAAAGGAAGGAGAGGGAAATGGCTACAAAAGAACTTGGATTTAAACAG
>JAULKM010000003.1:9158633-9198469 GCA_032355605.1 Rubia tinctorum | reverse complement strand
GTGTGTGTGAATGTGATTGTGAGGAGAGAAAATAGGTAGTTAGGAGATGAGAGGATAGAAAATATAGAGAACAAATAGGATTAATACATGTGGCATTTGATTATCCATTTAAAAAATTCTAAATTTTGGAAGGGGCTGAAGTGATATAAACTAATTCTTACGGGGCTGAAGCATAATTTCCAAAAAAAATTAGCTCTAAAATTTTCCTTGGCGGGGAGGGAGCCTGTTCCTCCACCAATGCTTTGTTGGTTTTAAAAATATTATTAAGTGCAGAGGAATTGAGGTTAGGACATTCTTTATCAAAATTAGAGTAAAGTGTAGTCACACCTCCTAGTTTCTTGTTTAGTGCACATATACCCTTTAGTTTTTTGAAAGTGCACACATACCCCCCAATTCCTTGTTTGTGAACACATACCCTTCGTGTTTTCAAACACTGATCTCCGGCTATAGGGGTACATGTGCACTTTCAGAAAAGTTGGAGGGTTATATGTGCACTTTTGAAAAACTGTGAGGGATATATGTGCACTTTCAAAAAATTGGGGAAGATATATGCACTAAACAAAGAACTCGGGGGCATGAATGCACTTTACTCTTAAAATTAACTTGCCACCTAAGTTTAAAAGTTTGTTGTGTCAGGCTTGAATTCTTGTTACAATGTTTAACATATTTAGGAAGTAAGCATTTTTGCTTCCACCTATAAATATGGGGAATCCCAAGTATTTGAAGGGTAATTTTCCTGAAATCATGCTAGTTTCAAATTTTATGGTAGCTTCAATGCTTTTAGTAGTGAATTTGGATAAATAGAATAAATATTTCCCATAGTTGATATTTTATCTTGAAGCTAGTCTTAAACCGTCGTTGAAAGTGTTGTACGATGACTCTGTTGTTTACTTTTGTGCACTTCCAAGGGCATTTCGAAGTCAGAACATGTGTCTGAAGTGCACTAAAGTAGACAACGGTGGTTGAACCGCTATCTAAGAAATCTTACAAAAATATGCACCAAAAACTACTATTAAAGTATTTTTAAGGCAATTCTGAAGGTGGATGTGCCTTCGGAATTTCACTTCCAATTTTGGTAGATATTTTAGAAATGCCTCTGAACTGCACTAAAGCAACAATGGTGGTTAAACAGCCGTCTAAAAAAATCCTACAAAAATATGCACTAAAAGCGACTCCCCGCGTCCCAACCGAACTTGTACTCTTGATTTTTTGACACTATTCTCTATAAAATTTGACCCTCATATTTGAATATATATATATATATATATATATATGTGAATAATAATATTATCATGTATAGTATTGTTCAATTTTTTGTAACAAGTAATTTTTAAATATCAACTTTTTATTTGTCGTTATTATACGTAGGTAAACATGTTAATGGTCAAACATGTTTCTTGGATACCATGCTAAAAGTAAGAGTGGAAGTTCAACTAAGACAGAGGGAGAACTATTTTAAGGCACGTCCGAAGCATTTTCGGAAGAAGTTTTGACTTCTGAATTGGTTTCGGAGTGCATTAAAGTAAGAAACGTCAAAAAAATTCCAACTTTGAAGTGCATACGCTTTTCCTTTCATTCTTCCCTCTTTTCTTACATTCTTCTATCGTTCATTCATTATTACATCTTTCCTTTCATTCTTCCTTCTCTTTCTTTCTTCCTTCTTCTCCCATTCCTTCCCCAAAATATAACATTTCCTCCTTTTAGCTTAAAATGCAAGTCCACGGTGGCGACTTCAATTATGAAAAAGATGTGGTGATAAAATTCAACTTATCATGGCATGGTCTCTTCTCTATCTTGAGTTTCTTAATGATAAACCCACAGATCAATTTTGATGTATGTTATTGTTTAAGGTGGATTGATGATTGTTTGAATGTTTATTGTTATAGGTTTGATTGTAGGTGGGTTTGGTATTAGTGCCAGGTATGAGGATGACCATGGTTGTGTTGTGTTGAAGATGAATGTCGGCCTATGTTCATATGAAGAATGGGAAGATATGTAGATCTGAATTTTTGGTTTCAGTAGAATTAGAAAGCCCAGATTTTTTTTCTATAACTTTTTTAGGCCACTTCCGAAATAAGTGGTTTTGGAATTATTTTTATGTTGGCGTGGTGGTTTAAGCTTCCACAATGATCAGAAGAGCCATATAAAGAAACAATAAATGGTGGTTCTGGAATCGTCGTCTACCGACCGCACAAGATACACAACAATGCTAGGGACAATGGTTCGGAACTACCGTTTAAAATCCTCTTTCACCGTCGTTAACAACCATGTGTTTGCACTAGTGTTATGACTTTAACCAACATCCATCATGTGAAGAAAAATTCCCTCGCCGTTATCACTGATGACCGCAACCTATGTGATGACCGCAACCTATGTGATTGTTTAACCAATCATATACCAAAGAAACCAAGGCCTAAATCAAGAAGTCGGCTCTAAGCCCCGATAGTGTCGGTGTTGAGGTATAATGATAATGTGAAACTCGATGATTAAGATCTTGTTTGGGGTAGATGGTGTTGATAATTGTTTTGGTAATAGCGGGATGAGGATGACGATGAGGATGAGGATGACGATGAGGATGAGGATGACGATGAATGTGGATAATGGTGGTGGTGAGAGTAGATAAACAATGGTGGTGGTCCGATGAAGATGGTGGGAGGTTAATGATGATGGTGACTATAAACATTCATTAAGTATGCAAAATAAATAACACTTACCCAAAATAAACAAATTTTGAGTTAAATTATTGGCTAACAAAATATTGCAATTTTTATACGGGGTTCAAGTCCTCTGTGGGGCATTTATCGTATGATTTATGATATACTAAATTCTCTTTCTAGATATATTAATTTAAGTAATATTTCAATATGATTCTTCACGTGAAATGTTCCCTCAAAAAGTAATCAACCCACTTGTGTCATGTGGCATGCTCTTATAAGTAATACTTGAATGTGAGATATATTTTAAATAATTATCTCATGGTAATATCAATCAAATTACCATTAATGTTTCTTCAATAATTTTTTAATTAGATCATTCATCTTCCTATATCTTTATTTTATAAAATTTATACTCCCTCCATACCATACTAAATTTCACATTTTCCATTATGGATTGTCCCACACCAAATTTCACTCTTTGAATTATTTTCATTTATCGCTAGTTGATCAAATTAAAAAGACATAAAAGTCATTGCTCACTTTACAAATTTTCTTGATTGAGTAGTGGAATAACAGAGTTGGGTTTGAGGTAACAATAACTTGATCCAAATTTGGACTAATTAAATCATCCCAATTGAAAGATAAAATGGTTTAGCCCTAATAGCAAAACAGACACATCCATTTTGTCTCCTCTACAAGATTGAAGAAAATATCCCGTGCCCCCATATATCCTCACTTGGCTCAAAATTTCTCCAAGAAAACCCTACACGATCTCCTTATTCTATGACTGACATCCCTTATTTTCTTCTCTTTTTCTTCATAGTACTCAGAGGAGAGATTGAACAGTTGAAATTAAAATTTGAGTTTAACAACTGAGTGAGCTGAAATGGTTGAGGGAAGAATCAATAAGTTGAACACTAGAAAGGCTAAATTAGATGATATACTCACTATGGGGTAGAACTTTGGAAATCGACAAGGTATAGGCTATGGCAAACCATCGATCAACACTATAGATTTCAAATCAGAGGTACAATGCATGAAGAGAAAAGTTATCAAAACACAAGAACACAAACCTCTTATTTGTAGCTACTGCACCTGTCAAGGTCATACAGAAGATAACTATTCCAAACTACTCAGAGACATCATGAATTGACGACAACTGTCTACATGTTCCAACATAAATAATGTCCAACGATTATAGATGGTCAGAAAGGTATGGATTCCTAAACACACTAATACTTGACTAGTTGCTCACACTTCTCTTATTGCACACCTTGGAGACTCATGGTACTTTGATAGTGGGTTTTCTTAACATGTGACTGGAACTCAAGAATATCTGACAAGAATCAAACCATACGATAGTGGATTTATTACTTTTGGTGATGGAAAGAAGAGTTAAGTAGTTGGAAAGGTTGAAATGCAAATCTAGGGATTCCCTATCGTTACAAGTGTTTTTCTTGTTGATTATTTGAAGGCTAATATGTTGAGTATCAGTCAGTTGTGTGATGACAATATGACTGTAGAGTTTCATAAAGACAAATGCATAGTGAAACACGGTGAACATAAAGTACTCTCTGGGATTCGGTCTTTAGACAACTGTTACTTGTTGGAACAAGAAGTGAAGTGTCTAATTTCGAAACAAAGTGAAGGAACTGTGTGGCATAGGAAGCTTGGTCATATTAACTACAAAACCCTAGTGAAAATTGCCAATGTGAAGGAAGTACGAGGTATGCTTACACTCAATGGCAAAAAAGAAATTGTACGTGGACAATCCCAACAAGGTAATCAATTTCGATCTCCTCACTCATCAATTTAGTATATCACCACCTCGAGAACACTTGAATTACTACAAATGAATTTGATGGGTCTAGTCAACACACTTAGTGTGAGCGGCAAGAAGTATATTTTTGTGTGTGTTGACGATCTCTCCAAATACACTTGGGTGGTGTTTCTCAAAGAAAAATCTGATGCTGTTAAAGTTTTCAGAAATTTGGTGATCAAATTAGAGACGAAGAGCGTCAGTCCGGTTGGAAAGATAATCAGAATTTGTAGTGATCATGATAGGGAATTCGAGAACTCCCAGCTTAGTGGCATCTGTGATGAACTTGGTATTTAGCACGAGTTCTCTACACCAATCACTCCTCACCAGAATGTCATCGTGGAAAGAAAGAACATGACTCTACAGGAAATGGCTCAAGTCATGCTTATTGAGAAATGAATTCTTAAGAAATGGTAGGCAGAAGCCAATAATACAGCTTGCTACATTATAAACCGAGTTTACCTATGTCCATTCACAAGCAATACATCTTATTGATTATGGAAGGGAAGGAAGGAAAATGTCTCATATTTTCATGTGTTTGGAAACAAGTGTTATATTATCAGAGATAGAGAGCAACTGGCAAAGTGAAGCCGCAGTGATGTTAGAATTTTTCTTGGATATTATGTGAACAACCGCACTTATAGAGTGTATAATATCCATGCAAATTCTCTTATGGAATCCATAAATATCATCATTGATGATTATGATGATAATAGAGTATTATGAGAAAGAGAGGATGAACAATATTTAGACTATGTTCTAACACAGAATAATCTGTCTGACCTGCCTGACTATGTTGGAGCATCTAATCATTCAGACAGTCCTGCTAAACTTGAAGAAGTACAATATGTTGGAACATTTACTCCCATGTCAACATCTCATGTTCCAACACAGGTTAAGCCTGAACTCAGCATCAGGAGAACTCGTACAATCCCTCGGCTAAACTACAGAGAGCTTGTAGGACTGCAATGTTTCGTCTCTCTCATTGAACCTTAAAATTACAAGGAATCTCTACTTGATGAATACTAGATTGTGTTAATGCAAGTAGAACTTTGGAAATTTGAACGCAATGATGTATGGTATCTCACTTATCGTCCTAAAGGTGTAAATGTTTTTGGCACAAAGTGGATCTTCAAGAAAAAGTCCAATGTTGATGGCTACATTACACATAATAAAGCCAAGGTGGTTGCTCAAGGATACACTCAAGGCACTGATTTCGATGAGACATTTACACTAGTTGCCAAGTTGGAAGCTATTTGGATTTTAATTGCTATTGCTTGCACTGTGAATTTTACGTTATACCAGATGGATGTCAAAAGTGCTTTCCTAAATGGCTTAGTTAATGAAGAAGTGTACATGGAACAACCTAAAGTATTTGAGGATTCTCACTTTCTACATCATGTGTATTTGACTCAAAAAGACTTTGTATGGATTAAAAAAGCACTAAGAGCATGGTATGTGCGACTCACTATCTTTCTTATTCATAAAGGTTATCGTCAAGGGGGGGTAGATCTCACCTTGTTTTCTTAACAAATCATCAAATATTTTGATTGCTCAAATCTATATTAATGATATTGTTTTTGGCTCTACTTCACCACCTACAGTACAAGATTTTATAACTTTGATGCAGGATGAATTTGAGATGATTATGGTTGGAGAACTCACCTATTTTCTACGACTTCAGGTGAAACAAGAGAAGAATGGTCTGTTTAGATATCAAAGTAAGTATGCCTTGAATTTGGTGAAGAGGTTTGATCTGAGTAAATCTCGACCTGTACCAATACCAATGAGGCTACTGAGAAATTGGTGAATAATGAGAAAGGTGTTGGAGTTGACCACAAATTGTATATGAGTATGATTGGGATTCAGTTGTATCTTACAGCAAGTTGACCAGATGTATGTATTAGTGTAGGAGTATGTGCAAGATTTCAGACTGTTCATAAGGAATCTTACTTGACTGTAGTCAAAAGGTAATTCGATATGTTAGTGGGACTTCTGAGTATGGAATCTGGTATTCTAAAAATCAAGATTCTCATCTGGTTGGTTATAGTGATTCTGATTGGGTTGGCAATGCCGGTGATCGTAAAAGCACCAATGTTGGATGTTTCTTTATTGGTACGAATTTAGTATCTTGGTATAGTAAGGAAAAAATCCGATCTCCTCATCAACAACTGACAGTGAGTATCTTGCTGCTGTAAGTTGTTGTGCACAACTATTGTGGATGAAACAAATGTTGAATGACTATGAATTTAAAAAGGGTCTCTAAGAGTGTTATGTGTCAACAAGAGTGCAATTTTTATATAAAAAAATCCAGTTCAACATTCTCGAACAAAGCACATTGATATAAGACATCATTTTATTCGGGATCTAGTTGAAAGAAAGGAAGTGGTTGTTGCCTATGTTCCAACATATGAGCAGTATACAGATATTTTTATGAAACCTTTGGATAGTGCAGTGCAACTTTTGAGCTCCTCAGACAACACTTAGGTGTATGTCGTGTTTGAGGTACTGTTTTCATCAATTTTTATTCTGTTTTCATTATTTTATTTGTGTAAATAAATTCATAAAAATACAAAAAAATAGAAAGAGGAAAAATGTAAAGAAAAAATAGAAGGAGAAGAGCAATCTTGGACTACAAGTTATTACATGAGTTATCATTTGGGAAAAGGTAATGATGGATTTTGCTTGGGAAAGTAAAAATGGTTGTGCGGCTATAGAGGTGAAAAATGTAAGAAGTTGTTTCCTTTTTCAAAATTTTCATCTCTCTTCCTTCCTTCTAGTTTCGGCACATATTTTGATTTACATACCATTTTTGAATTTTTGGAAGCAATTGTTAAGAGATTATAGTCAAAAATTTTGATGAGATGCTGGATGAGTTCATCCAGACCAGAGTGAGGAAGGCCAAGAGAAAGGAGCTTGCACCTGAGTCATCACAGCCAGCCAAGAAGAGCAAGAAGGACAATCCTGCTCCAACATCAAAGAAGCAGCCTACCCTATCTGCACCTTCAGTAAGTGATGCTCTTTCATAAATTTTTTATGATGCTGACTATGAGGATATGTGTGAAATGTTCTCCCAAAGGAAAATTATTACTGAAAGACTATTAGATTTGGGAGCCTACAAACAGTCTAGTTTCTCTGAGTTTGTGGAGTTTTTAGGACTCGGGACAACAACCACTATCTATGAGGGCTATGATAAGCAGTTTGTCTGTGCGTTTTATTCAAATTTGATGGATGAAAATTTAGAGAAGGATTTCACATGGTGTGATAGGGCTTATGTAAAAGGCAAGATCATAAAATTCTCAGCTGGGAGGGTTAAAAAGGCTGCTGGGATTAAAAACTCCAGATTCTATTGGGGTATTTTCTGATGAGCTGGGAGCCTCTGATGACCAAATTTTAACCGAGATATCAAGTGGGCATAAATCTTAGTGGCCATCTACAGGATACTCTCAACCCTCGTGCTCGTCCTCCAAATTCTTCTGTCTTTATCACTTGGTTTTGAATGCTGGATGTCATCTACCAACACCACTGCTCTCACTAAGGAAATGGAAAAGTTTTTGTACTATGTTGGAACAAAGAAACCAGTTCATCTGGGCTTGTTCATACAACGAAGAATTTTGAGGTAAGACATCTCTCCTAAGGCTAAACATGCACTAGTTTATTCTTGTCTTATTTCGTCTTTGTTCAGGAGTGAAAGGGTGAAGGCTAAAGCTGAGAATGAGATTGTGAAAACTGAGCCACTTCGGCCAAACAAGAGAACCTTTGAACTAAGAAAGAAGCATGAATTTCCATGGAATCCGAATGTTTCTACTTATGGGGATAATGAGAATAAGGGTAAGTTTGCAGCCATGAATGCGAATTGGGAGCTCCGGTCACTCAAATCACTACTTTGGAGGCTGAGAATGATAGGATTGAAATGGAAAAGGCTTAGCTGGAGGCACATATTGCTGCTCCTGAACATAATTAATGTCTCTGAAATGGCTATGTTCCAACATAGACCTGAGATTGGTTTCAAAGGGAGAAAATTTTATTTTTTATCTTGTGTTTTTGTTGCCTTTGGCATCTTTATGACCATAGAGGGAGAATATATGAGAATTCTGGATATTAATTGTGGTTTTGTAATATGAATTTATTTTATGGATTTATGGATTTCTAGTTTTCTTTCGGCATTCTTATAAATTCATATACAGTACTTAGTGTATGTTACAACATTGAATTTCTAGAATTCTTATTTTGTGAAGTTGGAGGTTTTTTCTGTGTGATTTTTATTCCAAAATAGTTGGGTCCACAAAATGCCAAAGAGAGAGATTGTAAAGTCACGTGGTGTATTTATTATTTAATTGCCATTTGTGAACAAATTTGGAAAAGAAAAACTTTCCATGTTGGAACATACAGAATGCTAGAACCTAGATGGACTTAATCGAATGCAGAATATTGCAAGGATATTGATTTATGGAAGATTGAAGATTTCACAATTTTTATCTAGGTGTATGATTGAAGCATACTGGAGTTATGGAATATTCCTATTCTTAAAGAACTGGATTTATGGAATATTATGGGATATGTTGAGATAAGGAAAATCTCTTTATTCAATGGATTATGTAAGCTTCAGAAGCAGATATGGAATCGGAATATTGTGGAAACGTAGGTGGAGATTTCTGATCCACTCAAGAACTATAAATAGAGGACATCACGGTTGTGCTACTCACAAATTTAATAGCGAAAATGTGCATCCAGGTTTTCTATCTTTCGGAAAGTACTGTGAGAGCCAGAATACATATGTTCCATAATCTGCACCTAGAATCATGTGTTAAAATTTTCATTTAGCACACTTATTAGTATCCTTTGTATGGTTGATTTCTAGGTTTAGTTAATTTTACATCACAAGGGGTTTCAACAACCTTTGTTGATTTTCTAGCTTAAATATCTCGTTTTGTGGATTTATTTAGACCTAATGGATGCTATGTCCTTACGAGCATCTAGATCCAATTTTTTGAGCTTCAGTGTAGATCACTTGTAATCACTTCAAAGTAGAAGGCCATTTGCAAGAATGTTAGTAAATATTTGAAGGTCATTCACAAGGATGCTAGTAGATCGAAGGCCACACACTTAATCATGGTAGTATATGCAAATGTGGAAAGAGAAAGGAGTTGAAGCATGAACAAGTTTGAAGACTGATGCGGTCGTTCCCTTCTACACGGCCTGTATCAGCCAATATAGTGGTGCAACTAAGTAAGGGCGAGTGCCATGTGATTTTACAGGGCCCGTATCGTTCTGCTGGCTCGTGCGGCTAAGTATAGGCATGAGTCGTGCCCTTTTACCTGACCTGTGCATCTCTAAGATCAAGATTGAAAACCAAGATAGCCCCCGCGAGGATTTGCACGGCCGCGCCATCTGAAGAAGGAAAGGCTAAATTCTAGTCCATGACCTGCACAAATCTGCACGGGCCTCGCAGTTCAGAAAGTTTGAAGACCCTTCCACTCGGAGGCCTGTAGGGATGTGCACAGATGCGCCACCAAGAAGGCTAGGAAACCCCATCCAGCCGGCAGCATTGCGCCGCTCAGCCTAGGGCTTCACTAGTTTTTGGGCCTCTTCAAGGCCCGTTTTCTACCTATAATATAAAGGAAGTAAGAAAGACAAATTAGTTGCAATTTCTATTCTCCTAGTTTCTAAGAGTAGATAGAGAGAGAATTGGAATAACCCTTCTCTCTCATTTTAATCTTCCGAGTTTTCCCAAGGGTATTGAATCCAATAGTGAAATTGAATTCAATTCTTAGGGAGTAGTTTATTTGCTTGGGGATTTAATTTGAATTCATGACTTGGTAGATATTTTGTGAGATTTTGTATTACCCTATCTTATATGTGTGTGAATATTATGCTCGATTTGTTCTTGCATTCTTGAAATGATGTATTTTAATTTTACTCTTTGATACACTATTGTAGTATGTAACATGAGTCGGGCTAGTATTGTTGCCTTGGGAGTATCCGGTTAAGATATGCAGGATCGCGAGTTCCAACTATGTAAGTATAGGTATATAGGTTGTGAGCATTGAATCTACATGAGTGTATACCTAATTTTGACTGGGTCAAGAACCCCGGTAGATAAGCATAATAGTTTGTAGCAACTAGGGTTGTATTTTAGCGACCATTGTCGTTTCAACCCAAGAGTCATCATGAGATGCATATTCCTTTGGCTTTGTAGGTCTAGGGAGAAATGTTCATAGTGGAGGCCTGGGATGTAATTCTTTAGGGGAAAGAGAAGCAAGTAACGGTTGGACTGTTTGACACACTTTCCTAATTACGGAGGTGGTGTTGATATAATAGACGTTGGTACCTTTGTCCTTTGTGTGACAGACATTAGGAAGTGTTGACTATCAACCACACTATGTAACATATACATTGGGATAGGCTTTATATGTCTTGAATCTGATAGAATCTAGAAGCAAAATCATATACTGGTTATGCTACGCAAATATCCCCAAATGTTAGTTTAGTATAGTTTATTCTATTGATTTGCATGCTCAGAGTTAGTAGACAAAACCCCCCAAAACCATGTTTGTTGCACTAGTTATTTCCGACACATAATAGGAGTAACGCCCGATTGCGAGTTTTGCACAGTTAGCTTTTGAATCCTAGCATCTCTGTGGACGACCCTAAACTTGCCACTAGCTACTCTTTGGTAGTTGGCAGTGAGTATGAGAGTAACAATATAAATTTCTATCTTCGATCTCCCAACGCTTCGTGGGTTAGTATATCTCCCGTGATTTATTAGCAATCCCGCGGAGTGTGGATCATTCCAATATACCGTGGCCTATTGATTAGTTCATAATCGTATACCTTAATTTCTCGGGAGGAGGAGATCCAACGTCGACAAGTTTCGAGATCGAAGGAAGTCTCATCAAGGTGAATCAGTAGCGAGGGGATCTTGCGAAATCTACGTGCTAGCATTAGATAAGATAAGTATGATTGTATGGTGTACTTTGTACTGTATTTTCTGATTATTGAATTTATTTTGAACTGGGTTAGACCCCGCAGATGTAGGTGAATTTCACATAACTGCATAACCTAGTCTTGTGTGTTCATCCTTTACTTTATTGCATACCTGATTAGATAGGTTATTTCAAACACATTAGTAATTATTGAATTAATTAGTTAAAATCAAATTTCAATTCCAATTTTTAAACTAAAAATATCTAATTATTTATATTTATTTTCTCTACAAATGATTGTATTAAAAGTAAAAAAGTTTCTATGTAGTCTCTAACTCATTACATAAATAAAATATATATTCTTATTTTTGAAGGGAGCTGAACTCTCGAATTTAAGATAGAAGTGTCAAATTAATTCATTAGTTGAGGCAACATCTAATTCATTTTCTGCAAATGATTAATTCAAGTAATAAATATTCTTTATTAGTGATAATTACTATTTAAACTTTTAAGAATGTACCAATTGAATCTGGCGGAATTAGATTTTTTTAATCATAAAATTAGATTTTTTTTAATCATAAAATTAGATTTTGAAACTACTCAATAAGTCAGCATTAAGAATTACTTCAAAAAGAGAAAGGAAAAAAAGAGTTAGCATTAAGGATTTAATTTGGCCTCTACTCAGAAAACAGTATATTCTTGCGTTAGAGTACCTAGATGAATTGAGACATGATGGGAATGCAAGAATATGAACTTTTGTTTCTTCTACCTGAAAACATACGTGCATTTCTGGACAGATGATTTTAAGGTTACTCCTATAGATCCCGTCCATGGTCCTTTTTTGGGTGCAACTTTTTGCCACTAAAGTTAACTTTAATTTTTTTTAAAAAAAAACTAGAGTAAATTGGATGTTGAGAGACCTTTGAGTCATCATTTAACTTCTCGTCTAGTTGTGTTAAAACGGAGCTGAACTAAGACTATTAAAAATAAGATGAGATTATTAGAACTGAGTTGTGATTATTAGAGCTGTGATTTTTGGAGTTGTTTTGAGGTGAAAGTAGCTGAAATATAATGAATTAAACAAAATTTCAATAAGTATAATTTAATGAACTGAAATTTGTTTAAATAATTCAGAATACTAAATTCAACTAATTTAAATGGCAAAATCTTGGAAAAGAACGTCTTTCCACATGGATATGGAAAGACGTTGTTGAATTAGAATTATAGAAAAGTAAAAGGTTTTAGTTGCAATATTAAAAATTTGCTATGCAACATGTAGTAGTCATAAGCTTTTAATATGATTAATGCAACCCGAAAATTTTATCTTGATTTCTTTTAGCTGCAATATAAACTTTGGTCTTTTCATAACTTATGGAACGACCGTCTTTCAAGAGACGGAATCAGTTTAAATATACTAAATTGAAATTTACTAAAAATAGATAGACAAAGTTTTGGGGAAAATCATTTTCCATATACATATGGAAAGACGGAGTTTAATTAGAATAACATGAAGTTAGAGTTTTATACTCTGCACTATCTGCAAGTAAAACATTTAAGTTTTGGTTATAAACACTACATATTTAGATTAAAACATATAAGTTATATGTTATTTATTTTTATTTTTCAGTTTTTTTTGCTATTTGATGGAGGTGCCAAGACTACTACCATGATAGATGAAAATATTCCACGACTTGATCAAACATTTAAAGGTTATGTTCGGGATCATCTAAGTGATATGGCGGGTCCGATGACTAGATCAAGGACGAAGCTTAGAATGCTACTTTAAATGCTTTGATGGATTGCCTTCATTATGAACAATTAATGAAGAAATCAATATAGACAAGTTCTTGGATTAATTATTCAAGAGTGTCGCGGAAGTGAAGACATCATGAAGAACACTATAATATTTTTTACCACCGGATTTTTAACGAGTTAGTGTGATCATTGTAACATATTGTAAAAATATTTCATTTTGGCATTTTAGGGATAAGATCGGCCATGTAGGCTTTGAAGGGCTTAATTTTGAAATCTAGTCCATTAGGGTTTGGAATATTCAGTTTTATCCTGATTAAAAATAGATTTGGTAAGATTTAATAAGATAATATTCCTTCAAAATTACTTCTTGAAGAATTTGACCATATCATTATTTATTTTAGATATTTTAGTTAGATATGGTTTTAGTTTCTTAAACTTGTCATAAGTCAATTAAGTTTCTATTTGTGATTAGGATTTTGGATTTTTATTACGCTTTTATCAATCATATATTCATAATTTTTGAGTTATACTCATAGCTTGCGAGCATTCTTCATTGTTGCTTAATCCTGTGGGTTAATTAACTATCAATACCATCGATTTGTGAACTAATCCTGCGGGCTAGTTAGGGTTACAAATCTCGAGTTGTTCATAATTCCGAGGGTTAATTGTGATCAATTCTGCGATATACCAGGGTTTGTGAAATCTCTCGTTTAGTTAAAGATCTAAAATATCGTAATCCATAGTATTCGCAAGGATATTCACATCACTATTTTTCTTCTCTGATCTATAATTTTAAAATAACTTTTGAAAGTATTCAGTATAAAATGTTACAACTTTAGGTTGAAATATAAACATTAAATCATAAAACAATGAAATTTGAGTAGGTGAAGGTTTGGGGGAAAAGGAAAGAAAAATAAGGTTTTACCTTCAGTATGCACGTGAGTTTACCCAAATACCTTATAACCTGATTCGACCTGGATTTTAATTGCTCTGGACCCAAATTTTTTTTCAGTACATTGTCTTAAAATTGCATTTGTGTTCCTCTCTTTTCATAACTTATGGAAAAACTGTCTTGCAAATGATGAACTCAATTAAATATAGTGACAAAATATTAATAGCCTTTAGAGCATTTCCAAAGGTAAGCTACAATATCTTGTAGTTTGTCTTGCCATCTCACTTTACAAGTGGGTGAATTAGCAAGCTACACACATCTCCTATGATAAGTTACACTCATTGTATCTTAATAGGTCCCATATATTACATTTTAAAGATTATTTTGCATGTAGTATATTATAGGAGTAGTAATCAATTTAATTCTAGTTAGAAAGTAATTTTATTTAAATTTAAAGCACTTTATATTAATGATATCTGACAGCTAGCGGCATTCTTTATTTAGTGGTGCCGCTGGACTAGCAACATACATAATATCTGCAACGATGGTGAGAAACCATGCTACAGTTTTTTTTAATATTGCAAGCAGATCCAAAAATACTACTATTGGAAATGCTCTTAATAGAACTGAATACAATTGAACATAGTTCAACTGTGATGAATTGAATTAAAATGGATTAAATAATATAGAATAACCAAACAAGCTCTATTTATCACATTAAAATTAACTAAACTGAATTCAAGTGAAATGAATTGAATTCAAAAGAACCAATAAGAAAAGACTAAATTGGAATAAAATTAAACATAGTGAAAAAACATTAATAATAACCTAAACAAGCTCATTTTCATCAAAGCAAAATTAGTGAAACTGAATTGAACTGATTTCAACTGAATCGAAAGGAATAGAATGAATTAAACTAAAATTTAACATTGTGAAAAAACATTAATGGTAGCCCTAAACGAGTTCATTTTTATGAAAGTAAAAACAGTTTAACCAAACTTAACTAAATTCAACTAAACTTATCTAAATTAAACAAAAAAATGAAATAATTTAAAAGGAAACGACCTGATTAAACTATAATTGAACATTTATAATGTGTATGCTTTCCATTGTAGCAATAAATATAATAATATGCATGCTTTTCATAGTCGCAATAAATTTAATAATCCTTACGTTCTGATTTAAATAAACATTGAGAAAGTCTCATGGTAGACCGACTAATGGTTAGACTAATCATGAAAAATATCATTTTAATAACTTTTAAGTTCAAATTTACTAAAAGTTTAATATTTAAAATAAATTTCATAACAATGTGAATTGAAAATATTGAAAAGAATTGCAAGTAGTTGAGATTCGATTATAAGACTAGAGATTAAATTTGAGTTGAGATTATTGAAAGAATTGAAAGGTTGAATTGAGATTATTAGAATTAATAAGAGCTGAGTCGAGATTATTGAATATGAGTGGAAATTATTGAATTGGAGTTGAGAAGAGAAGAGAAGAGATGATTATTAAAATTGAAGTGAGATAAAATAATTAATGTAATTTGAATGTACAAAACCTAACTCTCCATGGAAGAAGAACATCACCAAGAATCATTCTACAACATGCTAAATTTAAATATGTCTCCATAATCACGGGCATTCGAATCTTGTTTGTTTCCTCAGTTCCTACAGTAAGTTGAAGGGGGAACATCCGCATCACCACTTCATTACTTACTTTATGTGCAACGATGACTACATCACCAAGTATTTTTTTTGTTTAAGATTAAGTACATGCAACTAAAACACATACTCTACGGTATATTAACATCCTAATAGGACTAATCTTAACGATACTACCAATTATTGAATCTGCTGAAATTCAGTAAAACCTTGAAAATTCATTCATTTGAATAGTTGGGGACACCATCCGAAAAATACCCAACTGTTGCACCACCATCAAACCACCACCACCAATTGGAACCACCCTAATCGCACCTCCATGGACCACCTGCATGCTGAGAAATCACAGTGAGGACCACCGATACAGTCTCACAACGCCAGGTAATCCCTAGAAATAAATTGCTCTAATATTCACAATTCTTACTAGGGGTGTGACTAGAATTTTGGACATATCTATTATAGAGAGAATGGATTAACCACTGAATCAATACCCAATTCAATCACCAAGTATTACCTAAAAGCATCTCCAGTGCAAGAGTTAATTTGGTAAAAGACACTTGACACATCATGATGATAGACCCCCATCTCACAAAAACATCTCCAATGAAACGGTAAGTAGAAGCATCACTATGACCTGACACACTTTTCTTTGAAGGGGTCAACTAGAGTTTCTATTTTGTAAAGCTGAGAACATCTCCCATGGGAAAGTCAATTTTAGGAGGCCTCTTTTGCCTAATGACATATTTTAATTAAAATTTCAATATGATGTAAATAAAGTAAATTAATTAACGGTCTTAATTAAATTTTCATAGCCAATGACACCATTAAAATTATAGCTTCGGTATGACATGTGAATCATTGATTAAACAAAATGTTAGTTAGGACCCATGCATATTTATGTATACCCATTACTTTTTCTTGGTAAGAAAAGTGACGGTCTCAATATAAGAGCATCTTTAATGCAAGAGTCATTTTGCTAAAAGTAATTTGTCATATCATATTGATAGGCTCTCAACCCACAAAAATATCTCCAATACAAGAGTCAAATGAAAGTATCAACATGAGTGGTGTGCGTTTATTATTATCACTCGAAGAAAGACACTTGCCTTAGTCATCTCACAAGAAGAACACAAATGAGACTCAGCGAACTAGTAACACATAAACAACCGACTCTACTTAAAGATGAAATTACATAATGAGGAACATGCCCTAAAGTTCTAAACGACTATGCCGTAGCTCAAAAGATGTTTTGGATTTATTCGAATTAGCAAATGAAACAAAATCAACACCACCATAAACTAAAACGTATAGCCCCCTCTCACTCTATACTCGACCCACGAGTTACTTGGTAACGTTGTTCTGAATAGTAAAAGAATGATCATCAAAACATACAACATTATTCAAATCCCCTGTTAGGTTTCCGGTAGATAATAAATTCTTAGTAATATTTGGAGGCACCAAAACATCAGATAAAGTAAGAGAATAAAAAATTCAGGAATTTCCAATGTGCTAAATATTTTTAAAAATGAACCATTACCAAAATTACAAGAAGCAGTGCTATCCAGATTTGAGGACGCATATATTATGTGATTGGTAGCTCCAGAATCCATGTACCAATCAGGAACAACACTATATTGTTGAGGCTGAGACATATATGCGGAATTGACAATGTCATTGCGAGATACATGAGAAAACTTCTAATAAAAAAAATCAAGATGAGCGGAACGATGACACCATTGGCACTAATAGACGTCACCGCCACGACCACCTGGAGGAGCCAAATCGCCTCCGATGGGAGAAGGAGAGCCACTGCCTCCACTGCCACAGCCGCAACCATGACCTCCTCGGTCACGCCAGTTGTTTTTCGCGACCTTCACAACCATAAGCTGACTTTCAGGATGATTGTTGAGAGGAAGTAAAAATAGAACTTGAAGATCCGGTTGTTGGAGTTGCACGAGCCTTGTGAGAGAACTTAAGAGCCTCAGTCTTTGACACCAAAGTAAACAGCTCCGGAGGAGATTCAATGATCATCTGAGTAGAAGCGAACATAGAGAAAGAGGAATTTATGCCTTGAAAAAAATAGCAAAATGATGTCATCATTTGTAACCGTGTCATCCATATTGCGATGTTCATCAAGATGATTCTTAAAACAAGTATGATAATTCTGAATAGAGAGATCATCTTGACGAATGCTCATCAAACAGTCACGAAGATGAAGAAGACCTGGAGAAGCACTATTGTAGCACATGATGGTTAAAGCATTCCACACCTAGGGGTGTTCAAATCACCCGGCTCGACTCGATCCATTTTGAACCGGCCCATTTGGATCAGGTCGGGTCAATGTCCCATTCTGGGTCAAGTGGGTCAATTCAATTTGGACTAGATCAAGTATGGGTCAAGTCAAAATCTGACCCAAATTGACCCATTTTTTGAAAAAATTAAACCTTTTTTTTAAAAAATTAATTCATTACAACTTATCCTACACTAATTTACTCTATAAACAAGTTTTAACATTCTTAAATATTAACACGAAATAGATTAACACCCATGTTGTTCACGGTTTAAAGTAAATGAGCATCGTCATTAATATAAAATTTTGTTTAGGAACAAAAATTAATATATAATTTATTTTACTAATTACTGATAAATAACAATATATTTTTATATTCATATAAAAACTATGTATTTATAAAGGGAAAATATTTTATATAAAAATACTATCAATTATAAAATATAAGTTGATTAAAATATGAAATTAATATGTAAATAAATTTTGTGAAATTGTATATTTTTAAATGAAATAGTAAAAGTATTCTAACTAAGTAGAATGAAAATAATTTAATTTTTTTACTAATTGGATATTTTTTTTAATTTAATAAAATATAAAATCAAAATTTTAACATATATAAAAATAGCTACAATTTTATTTATTTTTAAATATTATTACAATTTAAAACTTATTTTATTTTTAAACAAATAATATTTTTTACTATTTTCTGTTTATATAATTTGGGACAGTGTGGGTCTTTTGTGACCCGATCAGACCCGACACAACCCAAAATAATGGGAATTTTATCCCAGACCGTCCTGACCCATTTGACCAACAGCTGACCCGGCCTTACCCGTGGGTAAACATGAACACTCATATGCATACATGTGCCAACGTTATGATCCCAGTGACAACAAAGATGAAAGCGGGATAGAGAGTCGAGAACAACAGAGATTGAATCTGCTGATCTGTACGAACCTAAGCTAAATAGGCATCAAAAGTCGTTAATTTGTCAGAGGACTCAACCTCAGAGGGAGATTTTACAGAAGATCCCTTGTCAACAACTTCGAAGGCTGATCCAGGCACAATTTAGATCCATCAATAACACCGATCAAATAAAACGATCGTAAAACATAAGTAAATTGAGTGCGCCTGTTTGCATAGTTGGTACCATTAAACTTGATGGTGATCTAATTGATCAACGTAGCAAGTGGAAAAGACGCCATGAAAAACATAAATGAACAATCCACGACACACACACAGAGACAGATCAGACTAATCAAACAACAAGCTTGCTATTCGCAGTCAACGATTACTTCAATGTTCATGCATGGAAGAAGAACAACAATCGGGATAGACCGACGACCGTCATCGGAGATCGACGATGGATGGAGACGAACGACAATGGACTACAGGGCAGTGGGCGCTCGCCGGCTGCAGTTACAGGGAAGGGCGGGAAATTTTTTCAGGAAAAAATAGGAAAATGTCAGGATTTTTTTTAGACAAACCTGATTGATACCTTGATAGAACATAAAACCCACAATTATTTTGATTGTGTGTATTCATATTTATAATGAGTACTAAAGATACAAGAGAGAGTCATACATGAAACAAGATATTACAATAATCAAATCAGAAATGATTTTTTTTACTTAAATTGCTTCTATTCTACCTATAAATCTATTAATACTCTCCATTCCAATTGAAATTTGGCAAAATTTTGGAAAATATCGTCTTTCCATAGGCATATGGACAAGATGATGTTCAATTAGAATTATAAAAAAGTTAAAAGGTTTTAGTTGCAATATTAAAAATTTATGATACAACGTGTAGTAGTTATAAGTTTATGACCCGATTAATGCAATCCAAAAATTATATCATAATTTCTACAAATTTGCAATTTAAACTTTGATCTTTCCATAACTTATGGAAAATTTGTCTTTTCTAAATTTAAACTGTTGATATTTCAAAGTTAGAAGTATGCTACGTTAATTTTAAAATTATGTTAATATATAATCAAAAATGATATTATGTAGGGTATTGTTGGATTAGGTGTAGCATATATTTTTAAAATTTAAATTATATATGTATAAATATATTAGTCATAAATGATGTGTATTTTTAACTTTAAAAAGGTTAAAGTCTAAATTTAATTAGGCACGGAGATAGTAGTAGTTATCCAAAATATTTATAAATAGGCTCAATCCGAGCTTATAAAATTAAATTCCAAAAATATGACTCAATTCTTTATAAATAATCTTAAACATCCTTTGTCGTTTCATTCATTTATGATCACACATTAGTTTTTGAGAAAAATCCTTCGAGAACTCAATCGTCTTAAATTGATTGTTGGGACAAATGTATTTATGTTACCGAGTTCTTAGTTAGTATACATATGTCTTCTAATTTTTGTAAAGTGTGCATATGCTATCTCCAGTTTTTTTTAAAAATGCACATATACTCCTCTATATTCTTCGAAAGTGCACACATTTGTTCTTATACCCAGAGACAAACATTTGAAAAACTGAGACGTATGTGTACTAAACAAGAGTTATATATATATATATATATATATATATATATATATGCATTTTTGAAAAACTGAGGGAAGTATGTGTACTAAATAAGAAAAAAAGATATATATGCACTTTCAATAAACTGAGAGGTATGAGAGGTAAGAATTATTTTTTCATTTTTTTCATTTTTTCATTTTTTCATTCCCTATAGGCTGTGACTCTGAACCTTCTAAACTTTTATACCGTTAGAAGTTAGAAAGGTAAATCTGCAAGATTTCTAAATTCTAGAAGGAAAGAATTATCCTTTGGCTATTCTCTAATGATAATTTTATTTCTTTACTACCAATGGCAAAGATGTAATTATTTATTCAAACAATTACTTACAGCAGTCTCCATACGTGCCAATTCAACATGTACGCTTACATTTTGATCTTTAATATATTTTTATTAAGATAGTTAAAACTTTTGATAAGTCATGTATCAATTTAATTTTATGGTCAAAATTAAGGAATTTTAACTAAATAAAAACTAAATTGAAGTATAAAATGACACTGGAAGAGTATTCATTTTCTTAGTCAAGAAAATCTCAATCACTTCAAATAGCGCTACTCCACTCTTTTTCTAAAATTGATTATGAGGTAGTCAATGTATTCCCATTTTGGATTTTCTTTTATTTTTACTTTAAATTTGAGAGAAATTTTCCTCTTACTCTGTTAACGGTTACATTGATTATGAAAAAACTCATTTTAATAATTTTTTAAGGTCAATTTATAATTAGAATAAAGCGTATTTATGCCTCACTTCTTTGTTTAGTGCACATATACCCCTCAATGTTTTGAAAACCCAGGGTCCTTCTTTAATGTACATATACCCGTCAATTTTTCATACGCCGATCTCCGGTTATAGGGGTATATGTGCACTTTTGAAAAACTCTGAGGGGTATATGTGCACTTTTAAAAAACAGAGATGGGTATATGTGCACCTTAAAAAAATTGGGGGGTATATGTGCACTAAACAAAGAACTCAGGGGTATAAATGCATTTTACCCTTATAATTATTTATATATTTTGATTTTAAAAAAATAATCAAAGTCATAGGAATTTCGTTACAGTAAATTAAAACAAAGATCAAACTATCTCATTATTAACATGAATTATAAAGTAACTCCATTTAAACATTAGTCGATTTAAAACAAAATTTTGGGTAAATTTTATTTTTTCAAAACCTCTTTACACCCTTATATTGTATGGAAATTTTTTATACACCCATCATCATTTTATAATATCTAGATCTACAACTGCCAGCTAATATCCCTTTTTGATTTCTTTCTCTATTTTTATATATAAAATTATTCCACTTATAACTGTGGAAAGCTCTTGAAGTGGAGATTTTTAAATTTAAAGTTGTTGAAAACATATGAGATCATCAACTTCAGAGGACGTCACAGCAGCAGGGCCCTGCACTCTTCCTATCGTTCACATTTGACCCTCTATTTATTTTTGAATACTTTCATCATCGAAGGCCTTTGCGACGAGGATATGAGAATGGTTAATGCGGCGTTCAATGGCTACATAGCCAACAAGAGTCCAAAGGATGCAGTGGCATTTTTCGAGGAAATGGCCAACGGGACAAGGAAATTTGGCACCCGATCCTGTATGAAGACTCTAGATGAGCCGGCTCACTCCCCTAAATTGGAAGATCAAGTTCAAGCACTTGCCTCGATGATGAAAGAATTTATGAAGGGGAGAGCTCAAGTCAAGCTGTGTGGCATATGTAGTGTTGATCATCCTACCGACACATGTCCATAAGTGGTAGAAGATTTCGGAGAAGTGAAAGTGTTGGACTTCAATTGTGGAAATAGCCAATAATTTTCTAGGTGACAACAATAAGGTTTCCGGGGAAACCAAGGAAAAGATAGACAAGATCCCTATTCAAATATCTTCAACCCTCAATATCGCGATCATCCCAATTCCCGCTGGCGCAAGGAGGCTCGAGGGTACAACCAAGATGGAAAACCTCAACCTCAATCTCAACCTCAACACTACCCGAGGGGAGAAGGGTCTTCCAATAAAAACGCCACCTTGTACAAGTCGGACCAGGAGGAGATCTTGGATGCTATAGCTCAATTGGCAAAGAAGAGCGATGTATTCATAGAGCAGGCAAGGAGATAAATTGAGGAGCTTTGCACTAGAGCCTTTTCGAGCATCAAGAATCTCGAAGTCCAAATTGGTCAACTTGTCACGTTGGTGAGCCGACTTGAGGCTAGAGAATCGGGAAATTTGCCTTCCCAATCCGAGATAAACCCAAGGAATGTTAGTGCATTAAAGTTAAGGAGCGGGAAGGAAGTGCACGAGCCCGAGAAGGAAATATTTCAAGAAGATGATTTGATTGTGGAAAGCGACAAGACTAACTTGGAGGAGCGTGAGATAGTTGTAGAGGAGGAGCCCACCAAAGAGCTCCCCACCACCGAGGCAAGGGTGAAACCTCCACCACCTTTCCCTAGTGCACTTAGGGGAAGGCCGAATGAGGCAACTAATGAGGCACACATTTGCAAAATCTTCGAGCAGGTCGAGGTTAGCATTCTTATCTTGGATGTGATTGAGTATGTTCCCTCTTATGCTAAAATTTTGAAAAATACATGTACTGGGAAGAAGAATAAACTAACTAAGAAAGTAGGCCAATTGAAAATATGGAGAGTAGCTATTTTAGCTTTTATGAGAGCCTAGACATAGGTGAACTAAAAAAACTAGGGTAATTGTCCAACAAGCCGATCATTCATAAGCTAGCCCTAGAGGTTTAGTTTAGGATGTCATGGTGAGAGTAAGCAATATGATGTTTCTGGCAGACTTCTATATCCTTGATGTAGTGCACGATGGTGGTGCACCCCCAATCCTATTGGGAAAACCTTTTCTAAATATTTCAAGGTTTAAGATAGATGTTTAATTGGAGACAGTAACCCTAGAGGATGACATTGATAAGGTGGGATTTGAGATTTATAAGTCTAAGAATAATTCACCGATTTCCTCTCTTATGTGCAATGTCATAACTCTATGTGAGGAGCTTGTTCAACATGATAACTCTTGCATGGTTAATGATAATGAGTTCCTATATGTATCTCTTGATGACATTGAAGAGGGTGATGAACAAAACCATATCTTGAGCTTCAATTGTGATGGCCATGTTGATGATACTTATGCTAAGCATGATCTTAGTAATGACATTTCTATTATGGATTTTTTTCTATGCTCACTAACTTACAACGGTCTATGGAGAGTGGTGAGGACTTAAAATCCCCTTGACCACCTCCTAAACTCGAATATTTAGCTAAGGAATCGACATTAGTTAAGGAAAATAATTTTGATAGTGATGAGGTATTGCCCAATATAAAGACCTTACTTGTTCTATCTTGGTTAAATGAATCTTGTGATGATTCAATTGTTAATGAGAACGTTTTCCCTAGTGTGGTTAAAGATTCATTTCTTCTGATTTCTAACACTAACGTGCATCGGAGGAGGAAGCAGGCTAAGGAATTAAAAATTCCTACACCCCTTCCAACTCCCAAACTCAACATGAATGTATCTAGCATTATTAAGGATGGATATGTTTGGTATGTATCTCCCAAGGTAAATTTAAACCAAAGGTAATGTGGAGACCCGTCAATAGGGGCGTGGTCTATAGTGGTGTCAAAGACTGTGATTCCATTGACCCATCAACCCATTTTTCTTAGTTCTCGAAAATGCATGACACTAAAAAAACAAGGCTTTTATTTTGTGTTAGTAGTTTTCAAAAACATTCTTGTGAATTCTTGGACCGTGTTTGATTTTTTGTGGTATTTTTAGGGATAATTAGCTATTAAATTTTGTCTGGAACAGTGCTACTCTCGGTTTTTGTGTTTTTTGGGTGCAGGGATATTTTCGACAAAAGTTGGAAGGAACAAGGCTTGGTAATGACTGTAACAGCCTTGTGCAAAGGAAAACCAATAGGGCTCGTTCCAGAGCAAGCTAACACGGCTCGTGCCGTAGCATTCTTGCACGAGGCCTTCAACCCTGGCACGAGGCATTCAAAGCTGGCACGGGCCGTGCTGGTGAATGCTGCCTGTGCTGCCCCAACCTACCAATCAAAAAGCCCAATCCCTCTATATAAGCCTCTTTCCTATCTCATTATTCTTCAGCTCCTTCTTCCCAAACCCAGAACCCGAACTCCTCTTCTTCCTCCTTTCAAATTTCTCCCACATCTCCCTAAATTTTGTCTTAATTACCTTAAATTTGTCTCAAAATATTTGTTTTTCCAATACCTACAAAGCCCATTGTTTATTGCCAAAAAAAATCCAGATTTAGCACATAATCATGAAAATTCAGTTCAGCCATCCTCTTGAGTTTTCTCCTAAACTCAAATTTGAATTTGTTCCGGGTGTCAAGGGTTGCTGCAACCTTGTCTAGGAGGAGTCTCGCACACTCCAAAAGCACAAATCCACAAAAATTCAGCTCTGATTGTTGCCCAAGTACTCAGCCGATTCAAATATTAGTAATTTGTAGATATTTTGAGGTTTTGGAAATTTGTGGGTATTTGCATGATTAGGACTTTTGGAAAAGAGACCTTAGTTGTGATTATAAATTCTTGAGGGGTTTTTGATTTTGGGGTAGTTTGTGAGGATTGTTGGATTATTATTGTAGTTGTTGGTGCTGTTTTTACATTGTCCGTCATGCCATGTAGACAGAGAGGTGGGCTGAGGATAACTTTTATGGGTTTGACCATGCTTTCAACAAAGTAGGAGGAGCGATAGGGCTGACTTGTGGGACCCTCCATTCTCAAGACCAAGTTTGTAGACGAGACAAACTTAAAGGAATTCAAGCTCTACAAACCAGTCTGAGTGCTCCTAAGAAGGCTAGGGCTCAAGAATTTTACGGAGAGAGCGTTATCCACTTATACCAGATATACCTTGGAGTTACTGGAGACTGTCAGGCATGGGGTGAATATATTTGAGGGTAAGGTTATGAGGTTCCATCTGGGAGATGTGAATGATGAATAAGGAGGTGGATACATGCTTTGGATGGAAGTATTACACTGAGGTGGACACTTATGCTTAGGATGCTTCAGGTTATGAAATACACACGTTCTGGCCCACCATCACCCAAAGGCCGCTGGAGAAGGCTAGCAAGAACAGTGACATAGTGTATTCGACACTTAGATATGTGGAAAGGCTTCTAAATACAATGGTGATGTGCCACATAGAGGCCACCAATATCACTGATCGGGAGATCAGGATCCTGTTCTTTATTTGCGCTGGGTAAGCTTGCCCTTATCTTGTGGAGAACTTCATCAGCCAATGCTATCATCTTTCGAGGAGACGGTCGGTAGTAATTATGGGCATGATATCACTCATAGTTGTTCACTTTCTGCTACCAGTCAGCGATGATACGCGAGAGAAATAGAACTCCCCATATACCCTCACTTATGCAACTTTGGCAGAGGTGAATATGATACGTTTAGAGGTTGGGTTGACTTACTGGTGCTATAAAGGTGCCAACTGCATGAGACTTCCCCATTCTGGCATGACCAAGTTGGCGAAGAACTTTCGAATGCAGGATTTTCTCATACAGCTCGATCAGGGTGCACATATAATAGTTGGAGGCCCCCGGGACGAGTAGGATGACGAGGTGGGAAATGAGAACGATTAAGTTTCAATGGATAATGATCAGATCCCCGCACAGCCATCATAGTCTCCCTACATTGAGCAGTAGTAGTTCCAGCCACCACCTCAGTTTGAAATACTAGTAGCCGAGCCTTAGTTCTTGCCACCTCCGATGTTAGCACCACCACCTCTAGAAGAGCATCATCAGTATGTTCCACCACCGCCTTATTAGGGGTTGATCAATATTCAGGAGTAGGCCTACTAGGTCATCAGCCATAGTTCACACAGGCGGAGTTACTCTCCCTATGATGATTATTTTGTAGAGTCTAACATGCATAGAAGTAGAGGGCTACCTCAGGCTCCCAAGCCACACCGGCATAGCATCTCTTTTCCATCAGAGCACCAATCACACAACCATTCCGGGAGGACATTTTTCAAGGTTTCTAGTCAGCATCGTCATATGATATGTGGTACATGCCACCTAGACATGAGCAAGAGTTAATGCAGGCTTGGAGAGACTATATTTTCGGGATGAGACAGGATGTCACTCAGCTCGGTGCTAAGTTGGACTACCACCAGGGGGAGACATTATACAAGTTCGGCAGGGTGGATGATCAGTTTTAGTATCTGAGGATGGACATGGGACTGTTGCACCGTGATATGAGGGAGATCACAGACAGGTTGAGAACAACAGACATTGGAGACGACACCCACATCAGGATCCTCACGGGCAGAGGCGTAGAGCCTGACGTCGCGGATGACGTTGAGAAGTCTTTGGTGTGTCCAACCTTTCTTTTCACACTGGTTACATTAACTAAGTGTGGGGGAGGGGTTGGAACACCTCCATGGTAGCATCTCTATTGTTCCTGCTTATCTGTTCTCGCTATGTTGATTTGGATTTTTCGTGATGATGACTATTTTCCCTTTGTTTGTTTCCCTCACTTCGTGTCTTTCAAAACTTTAGTTGTTTGTTATTTTTTGGTGTGAGGACACCATTTATAGTTGTGTTGGGGATGTTTTGGTAACACTTTGGCGGTGTCATTTTTTTGTTTTGATCATATCCATGTAGTATGAAGCCCATCTTTGGGGGCATTTTGTACTACAAAAAATTGAAAAATTGAAGAAAAAAAATATATCCAGCTAAGTCAAAAACCCAAAAGGGCGATTTAAGCAAAAATGGGAAATGCCCGAATAGCTTGAAAAACTTATGTAAAAAATAGAGGCCATGGTGTGGAAAAATGTGAGAGGTGAGCTCAACATGCGTGTGAATACTAGGATAAAAACCCAAATGCATTCTAGGCTAAATGAGAAAAAATGAAAGAAAACAAAAACTTTAATTGAACATATATTGGATTGTCAATGGCGGCTTCTTCAGCCGAGTAAGTTATATTCACACTTACCCTATAAACCTTGCATTTTTATTGGTTTGAATTGGTGGGATAGGTTACTTTAGCTTCTTTGAGGAGAGTGAGAGTTGTGAGATTCCTACATCTTTGGGGGAATGGGTAGCTTATGAATAAGGTTCAATTTATTAGTTAACTTATCATTACATGCTATGTTCCTCTTTGATCTTTTTGCGTTCTTGTTTACTCGAGGACAAGTAAAGGTTTAAGTGTGTGGGAATTGATCTGCACCTATATGCATGCATTAACCAATGCATTTGACACGTTTGTTATTATGATTTTGTTGGTTGATTGATATTTTTAGATAGGTTTACATTACACGTGATTTCGATGACAGTTGTTGGTTTTCTTATCTAAATCCCCAATTTTGTAGGCTTAATTGGATCTAATTGACACTATGTTCTTACGAGCATCTAGATATTATTTTGTGAGCTTATTGGTAGGTTGCTCGTGAGCACTTCGACCCAGTTTTGTAGAAGGCCATCCGCAGGGGTGGTAGTAGACAGAAGGTCACGAGTCAAAACACGGTAATAGATGGAATCAAGCCGAGAAGAAGAAGGGAATTGAGTTTGATAATTTAAGATTTGGCGAACCATTCCAGCCAACACAACCCTTTCCACAGACCCTCTGATTCAACACAGTTCGTACCGTCGATATGTCTCATGCGGCTAAGTATGGGCACAGGTCGTGCCATTTAACACGACACATACCGTTCCGAAATCAATATTCAAAGATCAGCCACGAGGTGTGAAGATTTGCACGCCTCTCCATCAGTTGCATAGAAATCTATTCCCAGCTAACGACCCGCAAGGATCCAAATGGCTCGCGTCGTTCAAACTGATCAAGGAAGACTCCTAGTTGGTGACCAAGGAGGAATGGTGCAGCCGCATGCTCAAACCGACTGAGAAAGAACCCCAGCCGGCGGCTTGTGTTGAATGACATGGGCTATGCAAAGAAAGACCAACACGGGTTGTATTCTATAGCACGGCCCGTGCCGACGGCTGCCAGGGTTTAGCTCACTTTTTGGGCCTTTTCTAAGGCCAATTACCAATTACTATAAATAGAATCTTATGTCTAATAAGGTTAAAAGTTTTAAAGTTTGTTTCATTCTCCTAAGAGTAGGTAGAGAGTAAAAGGGAAATACCCTTCTCTCTAGTATTTCATTTTCTCTTTGTTCTTGCCAAAAGGCATTGAATCCAATGAAATACTTGGGTTCAATGCTTAGGGAGAAGTTTGCATGCTTGGGGATCTATATTTGTATTCATGACCAGATGTTGACTTATTGAGATTCTTAGATTTCCTTATCTTTATTTCCTTTGAATATTTGTGCTTGCTTTATGCTTTTTATTCTCCTGAGATTTATGCTATGTCATGTTTTATGATGCATCCACACATCCATGTGTAGTATAATATCATGCTAGACTTTATTTCCATCTTGGGATTGTTAGTTTATAGCTATTGTAGGTTCAAGAGTACCGAGGAGATGAGAGCATTCATGTTACCTTGAGAGTATTATTCCTATTGGTTAGACTATAATTCTAATTGGCTAGTCGTGTGAGGAATTGCATGTTGGGGCGATAGAATAATCCCTAACAAGGGGAAATCCTTAGCTTACCCCGATAGATTAGCGTGATAGTTTATAGCGACTAGGGTTTTTGTGTGGCGACTAAGGTCGTGTCAACTATAGAGTCATTACAAGATGCCAACTCCTTTGCCTCTCTTGGCCTAGGGATTAGTATCCATAGTGGAGTGCCCGGGACGTATTATCCTCACTTTCATATCTAACGGTTTCTACCTGTGCGAGGCATTGTTCCTTTAAGGGATGGCGTGTTAGCATTAGGAGTGAGATGATGGGGATGAATTTCAGAGTTAGAAGGATTGGAGCGCATACCTAATTACAGAGGCAATGTGATTAGCATGTATGTGGTGGTGATGTACCTTTGTGTGATAGACAATGGGAAATGCCTGGCTATCTCCACACTATGTGATATAGGCATAAGATAGGTTTATATCTCTTGTATAAAATAAAATCTAGGATTTAAGTCATTCATCTGTCATGTTACCCAAATATTTCCCAAGTACTAGAGATATGTAGTTATACTCTTGTATTCTTGCATGCTTGTAGTTAGATAAATCCCCCCCACCAAATTTTTTTTTGGCAACATTAACTATTCCTGACACGTGATCAGATTAATGAATTGATTGTGGATTTTTATAGTTAACTGATAAATTCCTAGCATCTCTGTGGACGACCCCAGTCTTGCCACTATTTATCTCATAGGTATATTAGTAGTAGAAGGGGAGCAACATTATAAATATTATATTTGATCTTCCTCAAGCCATCTCCAGAGGGTTGTTTTATTAGCGAACCTGCGGCGAGGCGGATCATTCCATGCACTACAAGTCATGAGCTGCTTCTACTGATCGTTAACGGCTCTGTTGCAGGTGTGGATATGCCTACTGCAGCATTCAACGGTTCTTGTTTTGCCTGGTCCAGTACTGCAAGTCCCTCTCATGGTGGATGTGGTCACCAATTCTCTCCCAAATGCCAATGGTGTAATACATTTGGTCACATTGCCGAAAATTGTCACAAACTCTCTACCATAAATCAGAATACTGATTCATCTCATCTGGCTAATGCTTTTTCATTCCTCAAGAGGAGCCGCGCACCCCTTCATCATATTGGTACCTTGATTCCGGAGCCACCAGTCACCCACTATCTCCACCTATAGATAGGAAAATGTCACGCCTTAGTCTGGTAATAATTCCATTACTAATGGCAATGATCATTCTTTATCTATTACTCAACAGATTCTTTCCAATTTAATAAATATTTATCCTCATCTATTATTTTGGTGGTTTCGGCTATCACGAAAAATATTCTCTCCATTAGTAAGCTGACGAAAGAATTAACCATCATATGCTTTGATGATAAATATTCTTTATCTCTGCTGCTGTCTACACAATCAATTGCCTACCTTCCTTTGTCCTATTGGAACGAGGCTTTCTCTGCTGCAATCTACACAATCGATCACCTTCCTACATTAGTACTTGAATGACACTCTTCCTTCTTTCATGTATACAAACTACATCCAGTCTACTCCAACTTTCATCTATTTCGGTGTCAGGTTTAACCTTTTATTGGCCTTTTTCAAACCATAAATTGGCCCCTAGGATCTCTGTGTGTGCATATTTGGGGTATAGTTCGCAATACAAGGGTCTCCGTTGTCTGGATCCTTCCACTCGAAAGGTGTACATCACTCGGCTTGCTCGTTTTGATGAACACCTCTTTCCTTATGCTTGTGGATCCTCTATCTCTCCCTTTTCGGTGGATGTCTATGTCTTTATAGAATCTGACACACCCATGGAGCTGTTAATCACCATACCTTTTCCTCACACCCACATGTTGCCTATGTCCCATACTAGATTTTCCTTCTCCTTCTCCCAACCCCGCTCCTACTCCTTCTGTTATGCCATATCTAGAGCCCTTTGCATCAGCCTCACCTACACATTTTCCTTCTCCTTCACTTTCCAATACTACTCATAATATGGAAACTTGCTCTTGCACAGATCATAAAAAACACTCTTTCCCGTATTATGTCCTTACTGACTCTCTTACTGCACTCATGGCTGAAATAAAACCTCGTAGCCATCGACTTACTCTAAAAGACCTTAGGTGGGTCATTACCATGGATAATGAAATGACAGCCCTTCGCCTACAACCCACTAGTATTAATATCGTTAGCTCTAATTGGTTTTATCACATTAAACACCATTCTTATGGATCCATCGATCGGTATAAAGCCAGTCTAGTGGCACAGGGTTACACACAGTTGCCAGGTTTTGATTTCCCTCACACGTTCAGCCCAGTGGTCAAGGCCTCTACTGTCCGTATCATATTGGTTGTTGGTACCATTTATGATTGGCCACTACATCAATTAGACGTTAAGAATGCCTTTCTAAATGGGCATCTTGATGATCCTGTTTACATGGAGCAGCTTTCGGGGTACTGGGACTCCATTCATCCGGACTATGTCTGCCTTCTCCGAAAAGCTATTTATAGCCTTAAGCAGGTTCTCCCGGCTTGGTTTTAGCATTTAATCACTAATGTACGAGATCTTGATTTTTCTTGCAGCACTGCTGATACCTCACTTTTTACTTAAGTATGTGGGTCTCAGATTATCTGTCTACTTGTCTATGTTGACGATATCTTTCCTGTTAGCAATAATCCCACTCTCATTCAATAGTTTATCTATCCTAGGAACCGTGAATTTTCCATTAAGAATCTCAAATATCTTGGTTATTTCCTTGGTCTTAAAGTTTCTCGGTCAAGTTCTGGTCTTTATCTTGGTTAGGCTAAGTATGCCATCGAAATTCTCCAACGTGTTGGCATGGCTTATATTACTCCTTTATCCACTCCATTTTTCTGGCAGTTAGCAGCTTAGCTCGGATAATGGACTTTCTCCAATCCCATGCTTTATCACTCACTTGTTGGTGCCCTCTAATACTTGACTATTACTTGACCATATATTTATTTTGCGGTTAACTCAGTCAGCCAGTTTCCCTAATCTCAAGATCTTCATATTCCTCTGTCCTTGCTTCTTTTTCTCATATGCAACAACAACATGATATTTCCAACATAGAATCCAGTTTCCCACAATTGCGCAAAACACATTGACATTAACTATCACTTTGTTCGTGAGCTTGTCTATTCCGGAAAATTGTTCACTCGACATATTTTTTCATCTTCATAGATTGCGGTCATCTTCACTATGGGCTTGTCTTGTCTTTTTTTGTCCAAGCTTTGCGTGAATCCGCTTCTCATGCTTCGCTTGAGGGGGAGGGTGATAGTGAGTAATTAGAAATCTAGAATCTTCTTTGTACATTGTAAATTTATTATTGTAACCTTTGTATCTACTATTAATAGAAAATATAATTAGAGGATAACTCATCCATTTACCAACACTAATAAATACATATAATTTTGATTTTGTTTGAATTAAAAACAATCAAATATTCTCCCTTCCCCTTCTCGTCACACCTCGCTATAAACTCCTAACCCCCAAAAAACACTCCCCACGTTTCAGCAAAGCAACCAAAATCCCAACACCACCTCACCGCGTCACCACCTTGAGTCCAACCTCCCCGGTGAAACATGACGAACCCCACCGGTAACACTCGTGAAAAAGTTTGCCAGGCTCTCACGATGAACGCCACCAGCAACCGCAAGCGAACCCCACTTGGCCAAGTACTCTCGTGGTGAATGCCATTGACAATATCTTGCAACAAATACTTCCTCCCTCTCTCCCAAACCATAACACCGATGGTATCTCTCACGACGAATCTCACTGTTGTTCTCTTGTGAAACCACTCCCGCCGAAACTTTGAAAAATTGTATTCAGACACTCCGAATGTATCAAATATTTTCTAAAAACTATGTCGACCATCATTGGATGACTCATTGGAATCTTCCACTATTTTTGAGTTCACCAGAAAAATACATTAACGGTTGACCATTAAAAACGTTGCGGATTTCAATTTTAAATTAACTAAACTAAATTTCTATTAAAATTAATTGCACAAAGTATATAAAAGGTACAATTATATAAGGGTAAAATGCATTTATACTCCCCAATTCCTTGTTTAGTGCACATAAACCCTCTAGTTTTTTTAAAGTGCACTTGTACCCCTAGATTGGCTGTGGCTTAAAAACCCATACTCCTTCTGTTTGAATCCGACATTGGCATTTTTTCCTTCCGTTGACCAATATTTAAATTACTAAAATGACCTTCACTTCATTTTTAAAAAGTTGAGGAACATTTTGCCTTTCTTTGAAGTGGGGCCCGCCCTTCATCAACATGAATTTAATAAAGATGTGCCAAAATTTTGAATCCAAAAACACCGCCTCCGCCAATCCCAAGCCAACCCCCTTCAGCCAAACCCCAACCCACCCCTGCTGCTGCCTCAGCCAAACCCAAGCCCACCCACTGCCAAACCCCATTCCATTAGTCTCCGCCTTAACCAAATCCCAGCCCACCCATCTTCACCATACCCTAGCCCACCTGCCTCTGCCTCTACCTAACCCCAACCCACGCCCTCCACCCTCGCCTCTACTAAACACTATGCCACTCGTTGCCGCCTCAGCCAAATCCCACCCCACCTGCCATCGCCTCTTCCAAGCCCCAGCCCACCCGTTGCCATCTCCAAGAACATTGAACACACAATTTAAACACTGTCTAGAATGCACAAACGCAATATATATATATATATATATACAGTGAAGACACAGTAACCTTTGATCCACCATCGCCCAACCATAAAAAACCACCATCCAACTCGCCGACATTGCCTTAATGCTATCAATATTGTTGTCGTTCACCGTGAAAAGTTGGATTAACGCCGGGAAGGATTGGAAGTTATGTGAATTTTTCGATCGCAACAAAGGAAGGGAAAGGTTGGTTCTGAAACGAGAAAGTGAAAAGACAGCACTAAAAGGTTTAGTGTTAGGGCAAAATGCCTTACACCATTTTCTATTTTTTTTTCTCAAGGGGCAAAACTACCATTTCTATTGAATCCATCAATGACCAAAGTTGACCAATTTTTTAGGTGACAGCAAGGGTACAAATGCACTTTTAGAAAACAGGGGATATATATGCAAAAAATAACAATTGAGGGGCATAAATGCGCTTCGCTCATTGAATAACGTAAGATTGTAAAATAGCAGTTTACAATTAAAATTGGAGTTGGAAAATTGGTTTATAATAGCTGAGTTGTTCACATTCATCCAAATTCGAATATCATTATATGCATTTTATTCGTTAGATTGGGGTTAATTTTATTTTTCGAGTAAAGTGCATTTATACCCCAATTCCTTATTTGATGCACACATACCCTCAATTTTTTGAAAGTGCACATGCACATATACCCCCCATATTTTTTGAAAGTGCACATATACCCCTATAACTGGATACCATCGTTGAAAAACTAAGGAGCATATGTACACTAAACAAGGAACTGAGGTATATATTCACTTTCAAAAAACTGAGAAGTTATATGTGCACTAAACAAGAATCTGAGAGGCATAAATGCACTTTTCCAATTTTGTTTTATATAATGAGAGTTAATTTAACATTATGGTAAAATTTCACTTGAGTAACTTAGTTGAATATTCAAATAGATAAAAGTTTATCTTTTTTAGATTGAAAACAATGCCTCAACCTAATAAAACCAAAATTGATTTTTACAAGATTCAATGAAATTAATTTCTATACAACTAAGTAAGGTCTCTAATATATTTTATAAAATCAATTATTTTTCCATCAAAATGAATAGAGTGTCTGCCGCTTCTGAACTGTTAGAATTCTTCCCGTGACATCATCGTTTTCCCACAACTCATGCCGGCAGCGATGCAGTCGCGCAATGCTTATTATAATTTTGTGGTTGTTTGAGTAATATCAATCCAATGATTTTGACGGGATTTGAACCACGGGCGTTGAATGAACCTGAGGAGGCAGAGGGGGCGGTGGCAGTGAATTTGAGGGCAACGTTAACAACAACGGAGAAAGAAGATGTCCAAAGCAAATTTAGGGCTTAAATATGTATGAAATGAGGAAAGGTAAATTAGACATTTCATAATTTGGATATTTTTTTACTCTAACAAATTCAACATTTATCCCTGCAAAAAAACTAAAATACTCCTCGGATGAAAAGGGAAGTGAGATGTCCCTTTGGTTCCCTACCGGCTCCTCCATCAAAAATTAAACCCGTCAAGTACCACCGCTGATGTAGTTTGACGATGACGCACACAGCTCCAACAGAAGACACAGCCCGCCACCAGAAGAAGCACCACTACGACGACACCATCGTTCCAAGCCTTCCAGTCGAAGAACCTCCAGTGAAGCAACGCCACTAACCAACGAGCAGCACTAGCATCACTAGCCCAATAACTTTTACTACCTTTTCCATCCACAGAATCCATTCTCTTTCCCAATCCTACCTACCACTAGAAATCCCCCTCCCCCAACGACAAAACCCACAATATCCCCCTCTCCGATGATGAAATCCCCCTCCGTGGTGGCTTTCTTGCTCTGACACCATGGATCTCTCATCGTGGTTCGTTCATCGTGGTTCGCTCAAGACACCGATGAGGTTCTTGGTTAGGGTTTTCTCGTGAACTGTTGGTGGTTCGCAAACGACGGGAAGGATTGTGCACGTGGCTGTGGAGAGAGAACCACCACTGGTGGTGATGGTGGGCTAGAAATTCTGGTGGTTTAGGTGGGGATTTTCATTGGGACCGGTGGTGGCGGGGTTGGGCACAAATATCTGGTATTGGTGGGCAGGGCTGGGGCTTGGGTGTAGGAGAGTAGGGGCAGAGGTGGAATTTTTCAAGGTCAAAGCGGGCATGGGTGGGGTGGTGATGGGAACTGGGGTGGGATTGGTGGGAAAGGGAGTTTCGGGGTTGGGCTGGGGGGATTTTCCATTAAGATCAATCTCTTCCGGCGGCGCTGAAGAATGGAATCTTATTTCCAGTTTTCCATTTAAGGGGCCAAAAAATCATTACTTCGAATTCGGATAAAAATGCCTGATTAGATAGTTTGACACTTTCATGGATTAACTAGGGTTATTTTTGGCATTTTCAAAACTGGAGGATTATATTTACACTTTTGTAATAAATATTAGATTATTTTTGTACTTTTCTCTTTTCTTTACCATATTATCTGAAACTGGTGTTTGTTTATAGTTGCTAGAGATATTTTGAAAAGGAGGGGTAGTGGTGAAAGAAAAAATGAGTATGAATGAATATATATAAGGGTATGAAAATGTACAATACATATATTGGGTGTTGATAGGAAAATGGGAAAAATATATTTATAACCCTAACTTTTGGCTAAAAGTGTCAATATAACCCTGCAATATGAGAAAGTGCCAATTTGACCTAACTAATTATTGTATATGTCAATCTGACCCTAACTTTCGAAAAATTTGTACCGATATAGCCAAAGTCCTCATTCCGGCGTTGACAAATGACATTCCAGGAATGACAAGAAAGTGGAATGATAGAAATACCCATGACTAAGAAGTTGAAAAATTGATACTGCAGCCGCTCCACCGGAAACCACCGTTGCTCAACCCATATCGCTCCGTCGGAAACCACAGCCGCTCTACCGGAAAGCACCACCGCTCAGCCTCCCCCACTCACACATTCAGCCACACCATCGAAACCCTAACCATCACTCACCCACCGCCGTCACCTACTCGGTGCTGCTAGCAAATCCTAGTCGCCCCACTCGCTAGCAAACCCTACCTGCAGCCACCTACCTGCTCACCCACCGTAAACCCTACTCGACACGCCGCTTCGCCTCACTTAACCCATCGGCGCTTTCCCACCCGCTCATCCCCACGCTGCTCCACCACTCGCTTAGCCTCACTGGCAGAAACCCTAAACCGCCAAAAATGGAGGAAGAAAAATGGAAGCGGAGGAAAGAAAGGGGGAGCAAGGAGGAAGAAAGGAAAAAAAGGAGGGCAAATGCATCATTTCATCTTTTTGTATTTTCTTTTTAAGTCAATGACACAATTGTCTTTTCCTCAATATCCGGCCAAAGAAAGGTTGACTAAAAGGTCAGCGGAGTCAAAGGTTAAATTGGCATTTTTTGAGACTGCAAGGTTATATTGGCACTTTCAGCCAAAATGTATAGTTATTTTAGCACTTAACTCTGAAAAATTACATGGTGAGAAATAGTATTGTATTGTATAGAGGATTGTAGTAGCATTGGAATAGGGCATACATGACAAAAATATTTTTCTTTTTAAAGAAAAAATAAGTGTTTCTCAATTTCATTAATCATATAATTATAATAATTATGTACAACATGGCTCACTCAGAGTGAGTGTGCTTTACTTTTGCTCTAAGAGCATGATCAGACACAATGCTCTGACCATCTACAACATGAAATAAACAAGATTATCAATCCATTCCTACTGTACCGTGAAAATAATGCTTAATGACAGTACGAGTAGTGGACGTTCTATTACTACTCTTCACTTTCTGGTATCTTTTACTATTATTTATTGCGTCCGAGAAGATATCTATCAAATAATCTCTTCCAGACTCAAGCTCTTATTTTTCAGATGCCAAGGACTTGTATTTTTCCCTTTGAAGATGTAGTTCAAACTCTAGATTTTTGCATTCATCCTTGCATATTTTATCACTCTATTTTCATACTCCAATGACTCAAATTTGTTCCTTTCCTGACTCAATTTGGACTACAGAGATCTATATATGTCCCTATATATGCCCCTCTCCTCGTCTAGTTCCGACACCACACACTTGCATTTGTTCCTCTCTTGATATAGTTTCGACTCCACAACCTTGCATTTCTTCTTCTCTTGCTCTAGTTCTGACTCCCTACGCTTGCATTTGTTTCTCTCCAGTTCCATATCATTCAGCAAATTCATCAACAATTGATGGTCTTTCATTGTCGAAGTTTCATTCGAAATGGGATTATCTCCTCAACCAGTTTCAATCCCATTTTTTTGGGATCAGCGGTTTTCCCACCGCACTTCTCTTCTACCACACACCTTGCAACAGCTCAGGACCTAGTACTTGTCTTGTCTGAATGGGATGATGTTTGAGGATGTACATTGTTTTTCTCGGCCTTGTTGCTGTTGCTTCCAACATCCAAACCTGCATTATTCTCCTTTGGACTAGTGTCCGACAAATTTGAAGGAAAGGGAACATTTTCCTTAGGTACAAAATTCCACAAGGTGAGCCTTCTGAAACTTGACCACCAGAAGAGCCTTCAGAATCAGGGCATAGCCAATCTTGTGGTATTTACTGGACCGGTAATGTTTTTGCAGTTGTGCTAATTTGGTCTCAATCCTGGAAAGCACTATGGTTCACTCAAATCCTTGCTTATCATGTGCTGGTTCGACAAAATTGGCCTCCAATACCTTGATGACACCCCTTCCGTCGCTGCCCGGAGGATGCCACACCCCCTAGAATGGTTTGATCAGTCTATTTTTGTGCTAAACATTAAACCCTTGGACGTCAATGTGAGCTCTCGCATCCTTGACAAATCCAATGGTGACATTGGACAACAACTTAGAATCCCTAGTAAAATTAATATTCTCTGGACATTTCTGTGGCCGATAAGTAACCTTTTTGCTCATCATCATATCATTCACAATGTTGTGATTCTCTATCTCTTTCCCGGCAAGATCATCTGGAATCTCTGTGGCAATCTGAGGTACAAAATGGATGCATAGCTTCTCAGAGAATGCTTGTAAGTTTGGAAATGTCGTGAATTCAGATGCTGCTGTGCCATTTCTATATTCTTTTCATCCATGTTAGCCCTTCTGATCTGAATATCATATGGATCAACATCAAAATCAAGCTCCAATTCATTATGATCATCCTCCCACAAATTGTAGATAAATATTCGAGTACCCTGATCTTGCATCGAGTTGAATTGTTGAAGCATATCCGCTTCACTAAAGAAAAGAGACCGTTTCAAAATAGTATCAACCTTTTCATTTTGATCAACATCATCAAATGAAGTTGCTTTTACTACCTTCTCCCAAACTCCACCTTTTCTTTCATAATCAAGCATTGGAACTTCAATATCTTCCTTGTGAGTACACCTGAGGAATGTGTAAGTAAAGAAATCCAATGCTCTGGGTTGCTTTCTTACCATTTCCCTGCGTGAGTGTGAAAACATGACAACATCAGCTCTAAGCCTCATCGTACTAGTCTTGAACCCATTCCCATATTGCCCAATCGTGTCACCTATCTTACTCTTCGCGGAGAATCCAAAAACATACATTGGCGAATTCTGATGGGATCCATGCCACTACTATTGTCTTCAATGACCAACATTTTATCACCACTTTTCTTGTTCTTGATCATGTCTACACCATAGTTTGGAAAAGGCGCTGAGGTGCCGCCATGGCGGTGAGGCGGGGCGAGGCGATTCCCCGGGCACCTCAAGACCTCTTGAGGTGGAAGACTAGCCGAGGAAGCCGTCATGGCTCCGCCACATAAGCCTTTTGGTGTGGAGGCGCCTTGCGCCATGGCGCCGCCTCACCGCCTCACCTATCTTCCAGCCGCTTCTAGCACTGTCTTCCTATTTCTTTCCATCTTCTCTCTTCTTATTTTCTAATTTCTTTCTCGCCTCTTCGGTCTTCCTGTTCCGCTAGCCCTCCACCATGCGCCGCCCTGCTCCGCCGCCAGCAGCTCACCGCCGGTCACGCCCCGCTCCGCCAGCTGCTCACCGCCGGTCGCGCCACCGCCAGCCCTCCACCGTG
>JAULKM010000003.1:9113340-9128223 GCA_032355605.1 Rubia tinctorum | reverse complement strand
CTTATTTTTTTGCGCTGATATCAAATCAAAACGACGTCGTTTTGATAAGCCAAAACGACGTCGTTTTGATGTACCAAAAAACAAAACAAAAAAGACGAAACATGTTGTCTTCTCCGTTCGGCTTTCGCGACGAGATTTCCAGGCGCCCGTTGAAAAATCAAGGGGTGGCGGAACCCCGGCGGCTACCGGCGGCCCTAACCCTAATTTTTGGGCCGCCGGAACCTAGGGGTGGCGCCAACACCCCCTCACCACCCCCTGGTTCCGCCAATGCGGGCAACAATACTACGTTAGTAACGTTACGTAACGAAAGCCAGTTTGGGACCATTACCAAAATCAGTCCAATTTCAACAGTGAAGAAAATCCTTAAAAACATAAAATCGATATAATCTACGTCCAAATTAAACACATCATAAATCAAGGTTATAGAACAGTAATTAGAGTCAATAACTGAAAGAATCGGTTGAGTCTGTTCGGAATCCAACCGCAACCTAACGACTCGGGAAGATCTCAGCGCCTGAGTGTCCTTGAAATCCAAATTGGAAAGCCGGAATGAGTTCAACGAATACCCCAGCACGTCCGCTCCACGCGCCCAGAACAACTTACTCGCCTCCTCCTTCGACACGTATTCCTCAATCCCCAATTTCACCTCCCCTACCGTCGCAACATCCGCCTCCGGCGATGACATTAGAAACAGAAGCTCCCGGAGCAGTGACACCCCGGTGGTCCGGTAGAAAACCGACGTGTGAAGCCGGAGCGCCAATGCGTATTTGTCGTTACTCAGATTGTACGCGCTGGCGAAAAACAAATCTCGGTCGGTTGTCAGTTCGGGGCTCCGCCAGGGGGTTCCGATTCAGTTCATGCTCGAGGATGAGGAGGAAGTCGGAGATGGAGTAGGAGTCTCCGAGAGTGGTGAGTGATTGGAGAATCTCCGCCGTTGATGCGAGATCGAACGGTTCAATTTGGAGCTCCGGAACGGAGGGGATGAGGTAGGAGAAATTTCCACCGCCGCCGGCATCGAAGTGGAGCTTCGATTTGAGGATGGGGTGGGTGAGTTGGAGTTTAGTGGGCGCGTTTTGGAGAACGAGAATGTCTGGTGGTTTAGAGAAGAGGAGAGCTAATACAGTTACGTCGGTGCCGCCGGGTACGGCTTTACACCAACTGTTCTCTGTGCCGCCGGCTGGGCGGTTATGAGCCGGCGGCGGCGATGGAGTGAGGCTATCTTCGACGGACATTGGGAAAATCTAGTGTTGTGCTGCATTTTACTGGAAAGTAAGTCATGGGATGTTAGTGATGTTTTAATTTTTTTAAAACAAAGAGGCGCACATTCTCATTAACGGTATGATTGTTACAAATTTGTGCTAGATTTAGGTCGCATAACCCCTAACTAATAACTATAACTAATCCTTAAACATTTCTAAACATCCTGGCTCACACACTGTGGGGTGAACCTCCCACGTATGAACCTATCATTAGGTTCATGTGCCATATTGGTGATCTGCTACTCAAGTCACGCTTCCAATCTTTGTCTTCATCGGGTTGCGAAAGCTCTGTAGTTTATAGAAGCTGCAGCTCGATTTCTCCGATCAACGATGAGGCGTGTCAGTTAGAGGAGTTTCGAGAGCAGGTCCGTTTTGTTTTGAAGCAGTCTGGTACTGCATGCCTCCATCTTTATTCAGTGTTGGCCAGCTTTATCCGCACTCGGTTGCTACAACTCCGTAGTTCTCAACATGTGAACCTTTTGGAGGTTGTCGTTGGATTTATCTAATAAACGCAACGAGGTTGTCGCTGGATTTCATCTAGGGAAGTCATGCTACAACGTAGCTCATTTATAGCTCATAAGTAGGTATCGTCTATGAAGCATTGCCCTCAGAACCCGCTACAGATGTGGTTTTGTAGCCGGTGAGAGCTCCGTTGTGTGCCAGAATGCTCTTTTCGACGACTGCCTGCTACTACAGAAGGACCCGTTTTCCTATTTCTCAGTGATCCAGACCATGTACCCGCCACAGGATGACCTGTTTTGACTGTTGCCTAAAAACCATTCCCACTACCAGCTTAATCGACGTCATCTCTCCACCGCGAGGCTGTCATGGCTACAACCTGCCACGATGGATTTTTGTGGTATAACGAGACTACATTGAAGTGGGAATAAAGTTGAATAAGCTAAAAAGGAGAATACGTTGGATCTGCTTTAGTCCTAGATTTTGGAAGGGCTGAGGTGGAGGGTTGTTATGTGCCGCCGCTCGCTCCCGTTAACCTGATGAATCCCTCAGGACTTTGTTCACCGTTCATCGGGACATTGTATGGTTTCACCGGGCTTCTTTAGACGTTGTTGTTGACTGGGGTGTTGACGATCGTCGTCTGAAAGTTGACCGTCATGCTCCATTCATTGATCGTGCTCCGTTCATTGACCGTCGTTGACCGTGCTCCGCTCGTTGACCATGCTCCGTTCGTTGGTCGTGCTTCGGTTGACGACTATGCTCCGTTCGTTGAACGTGCTCCGTTCATTGACTGTGTTCATAGACCTTCGTTGACCATGCTTCGTTCATTAACTGTTCGATGACTGTTGTTGACCCGATTGTTGACCGGCTGAGCCCAGGCCGTTGACCATCTTTGACCCGTCCATTGACCGATCGGAATGAAATTTTTTTTGCCTCGACAGATCTGTTCCCGAACTTGTGCGCTTGAATTTCTACACTGGTTGCCTTGTTCGGCGGTCGGCTTATGCATGCTCGCCGTCTCCTTGGCCAATTTTTCGCTCACAGTGGCCCTTACCGGAGATTGGATAATGGTAACGGCGGAAAGTTGTGCCCGTCCCCCTCGATCTACTAACTACGACTGGTAACAAGACTAAAACATGAAAGGAAAGGGTGGGGGAGGCTGCCGGACGATCGACAGCGGCAACCTCCCCTGGATTAGGATTCAGTTGTGCTAGGGAGTAGTTCTTTCGAGCAGCTTTTCGTTGGAGAGAGAGGACTGTAATGCAAATTATATATAGGATGTTAGTGATGAAATGATGGTTTGATTTGGTTATACATCCCTTATCTTACTTGATCCGTCCCAAAATAAATTGCACGGAATCTTTTTTACTCTCATCAAACAATTTGTCTAACCGTTAATATATTTAACTATGTATAATAAGTTAATAATGGGGAAAAAAGTTATTTTGAGAAATTACTTGTTATGACGTGTCCTACAATATCACATACGACAATATTATTGTTTATATATCTACTTAAATATGCGACCAAAGTTGGACAGTGAATAGTGACATAAAGTGAAGTGTGCAGTTTAACTTGGGATGGAGAGAGTATGGTCATTTGCGTCCTTATCCTTTTTTATTTAGGGTTAAATGCTTAGGTAACACTCTATTTTTAATACAACCCTATATAACTCCAGTAAGTGCACTTATAATTCTGAGATAATTTTTAGTATAAAAATAACCTTAAATACTTTACATAAATGCAAATATAACTCTAACGACTATATTCCGACATTGACTGACTAGAAATAACCAAAATGACCTTTCAACCTTATACAAAAATTTAAAAGACAAAACTGCCTTTTGTCAGTCTTCCCCCGCCACCATCAGTCACCTCTCCCTCGCCAACCACCCCCCGCCACCACCAGCCACCCCTCCCGTCAGCCTCCACCCTTACCAACAACTAACCCTCCCGCCGTCCCGTCAGCCTTCCCCCCGGCTGCTAAGCTTTTTGCCACCACCACCCAGCTCTGTCTCCGCCGTGTTGAGCCCTACCCTAGCACAACCACTGACCATGAGTAAAAGTTATGCAATTTGGGAACAACGAGGGAAGGATCTTACAATTCTAGGGTTCGTACAGACCAGAATGCCTCCTCTCCAACCGAAATTGATGGCCCTCAGTGGCAGCGGCACCACCCTATCTGCCCTTAACTTTTTCTAGACGTCCCCCCTCTTTTCTAGCTTGATGACGCCTCTCTGACCAAAATTAGCCGCCCTCACTAGCAACGTCGCCACCCCACCCCTTGCTTCTGCTCGACTTACCCCCTCTTATCTGGCCCGATTCTCAGTCTCCTGACTCTTATTCAACATCAACACCATTCTTGTACAAAAAAAGAGAGGTCAGAAGCAATTAGGTGTAATCAGCGCCAACCAAGAATGAGAACGACCAAGAGATATAAGATCTGAAGCAGTTAGGGTCTGGAGCAAGAAGGAGAAGTCAAATTTATTTATTTAGTTAGTTTTTTTTTCTTTTTTCAAAAGGTAAAATTGAATTTTCATTCAATTCTTACCTAAATCTGCCGGAAAAGGGTTATATTTGCACATACACTAACTATGTGGGGTTATATTTGCACTTTCAATTATCAAAAAGTTATATTTGCACTTATGTGAATTAGGTGGGGTTATATATAACCTCTAATTTTTCAAAAGTTATAATCTTATAATGATCTTGCTAAAAATCTCATCAAACTTGTAATTTAGAGGGTAAAATGAGTGTGAAATATAACTGTAATTTTCTGTAATTTGTCAATATTTTTGTTGACACCAATTAGCTTATTGTTATTTTAAAGCATGTATTAGTCAATATTTTCAAACTTTTTCACATAAAAAAATTCACCTAAAATTTCTTTCGCTGCAATATAGTCTGGACAGAAGAAGTATTAAATTTAGGTCCTTTTTAAGTTTTACAGTAAACACAATTTGGCCCTGAAATATCATGGCTGTAGCTTGAAGTGCAAGAGAGGAGATACTCCATCTAGTCCCCTTCCAAGGGAGTAGGTTACATAGTTATTGACAGTAGTTTCTCTGTAAATTGGAGGATTGTCTGGGCTCAGCAATTCTTTGATAGGTCCATACAGTGTTGAAGATGGCAAAAGACTTGTGCTAAAGAAGCATGCTACTGATATTCTTGGCCTCGAATGATTCGCCACCACTCTATGCTCCGAACTCTTGAATTTGTCGTTTGAAATCAGCTGAAAACACCCCCATTTTGTTCATCAATATGTTTAAACACAGCAAGGAGCATATTTTTTTCTTTCAGGGAGAAGTCTTAATATACCTGCAAAAGATCGCCAATGTCGACAAGAAGAGCTCCGGGAGTTGGGGGAACACTGGCTCTGATGAAGCACTTGGAGGCCTCCGATGTTGTCCTGGAGAAGGATTGTGAGGAAATCGTTGTCAGTGTGTTTGCTTGTGCCTAAAGTTCGTTCTGGTTCTGGGCATGCTGGATAGTAATGCCAAATCGTTAATGGTCCTTCCGAGCACTTCATCTCTTTCAGGTGATTGGGGTTCAGCCCAAGAGCTTCGGACAGCAGTTCAAAAAGTGTAGATCCCAGATTCTTAACCTCATCTTTGTACTTCATGAGAATGTCCCTGTATCACAAGCGTGAGTGTTTGTGTGAGTTTTAGACTATGTAGAGAGATACTTGCACAAGCATGAAGCTTAATTTCTGACTCAGTCATCAAAATATAGCATATAAAATGCCTTTACTCAAGATATAGGGATCAATCCAACTCTCCGCTCACCTAAGAAACCGATACCTTACTATTTGAATCGATTTTTTTATGTAAGTTGAAATGTGTGGATACCATACTAAGACTGACAACTTACTATTTGGATCGATATTTTATACAAATTAGAATGTAATGTTACCTTACTGTTTTGATTGGTTATTATTAACAGAGGGTGAAATATTATCTTGCAAGAATACTTGAACTAGTGAGAAACCATCCAACTTTTAACCTAGTATTTCAAGATGTTGCCACATTTTTTACTCTTTTAAATGTGATACTCCAAGCATCCATACCTCATTCAGTTTTCATCCATTTCGATAGTTTTATTAGACGATTTCATAGTACAAGTGAAAAAGATTCATAAAACGACACTCACCGAACACAACTCAATTCGGGCCTCACTCAAACAATATCCAAAAGTTAATGAGGAAATACAACTGTCATACTACTTCAGTTTTCAACAATCTATTTTTACAAAGTGTGATGATATTATTAGAAAAACAAAATAAATTTGAAAGTGTGACAATCTCACGAAACTTGAAAAGTATAGAAAGTATCCCTCCAATTGCCAGCTTTTGCACTATACAAATCAAAGTTGCTATTATGTACAAATCTCTTCGTCGGATCTCTCGTATACCATTTCTTCTTCTCCACATCTCCCTGTTCGTAAAACCGGCGAACTCCGGCAATCATTTCCTCCATAACACCGCGAAATATTCCGTGATTAACCACCTGAAAGAATCTCCACGTCTCTGATGCATCCCGGACTTGCTCAATCTCCTCCCGGCGCTTCGACGGATCTTCGCCGGAGAGATCTGTGACGGGGAATTTGCACTGGTTGTTTGTTTTCAGGGGGTCCGGCGGCTGGAGAAAGAAACGGGGGATCTCGGTGATGCCGGAGTCGGCTAATCCTTTGACGCCGGATTTTGTGTCGTCGAATGCTTTTATCTCGGCTTGCCTGTTGTATGGTGGTTCGACTTTGACTTCCATTATTTCTGGATGAATTCGAGCAGAAGTTGGTACTAGGAATCTAAGATGGCCGCTAATGCTGTGTTTCAGTTCAACCCTCTGAAATCTAGATTGAGTTTCCTCTTCTTATGTTTAAACCATGTACAATGTCAAGCAGATATTGCGGTTTCAATTCATTAAATAATCATTCTGGCTCTTCCACCTCAACAATTGAGCTCCTAACTAAATCACTCCATTTTTTCCCATAGTGGTTGAGACCACTTTGAACTCACTCCATGAACCCCACTTGATTTTCTCTATCTCACTCATTATTTTTACCTTTAATATTTAATTCAAATAAATTTAATTAACAAAATAAATTAAAATGTGAAATTTAATAATATATCTATAATTTTTTAATTGGATTTTGATTATCAAATTTAATTTTCAAATTTAATTTCAATTTTAAAATTTATTTTATGAACCATAATAAAAAAGAACCATATTTTTTTTCAAAGAATGTAATTTTAATTTTTTAAAAGATCCAAAAATTTAATTTAGATTTAAAAAATAAATATCAATTTTTTTGTAATTTTTTGAATTTTAAATAGCACAAAATAATTTTCAGAAATTTAAAAACTAATTTTTAATTTAAAAAATTAGTTGGAACACGTGGCACCACCAGATTAGACCACGTGTCCCAATAAGCTTTTACAATAAAATTTAAAAATGGGGGACGGGGTGCCACATGGCCCAATTATAGGGTGCCACATGGCACCCTTGGTCAAAAGAAATGGCTCGCACATCAGTGCGGACCATGCACCCATGTGGTGCCCTGCCACATTCTGATTTGGGGCGAGCTCAACAATAAGAGCCGGAGGGACGAACTTAACAAATGCAGGCCGCTCCATCCCAATTTTTAATTAAACCCAATCTAAGCCCCTTTTGCTCTAAGAATGAAAGCAAATCGTAACATTTCTGATTTCAGCTGTGAATTTTGAGTTGATGTTAATCAGTTAGTTGGACTTTGGGTAACGTTACAAGTTGAGACGTGACAATAGAAATCGGTGCATTATAAATGCAATCAATGGCCAGAAAGGAAACTTGATCCATAAATTTTTTTTAATAAAAAATTATTATTTTTAAAATAAAAATCTTTTATTAAGTAAAAGTTTGGTACAAAGTGTGGAACGTTATCTCATTGAGAGATTAAATCTCTGCTAGTTTTTGCATATTATGCTAATGAATGTACATCAAAGTTATCCTTTCTTTTAACCCACAACAATTTTGGGAACTGGTGATTTTCAACCAGTCTACGCACATCCTCAATGATGAAGCCAAAATTCGATAAGTCCGCCTAACGATTTCTTAAAACATTGACAGCTATTTTCGCATCTCCTTTTATAGTGTTGACTTGTATGCCCCTTTGAATTGTTTATACTTTAATACGTATATAAATCTAATACATCAATCGCCACCGTCACCAGACTCGTCGGAAAGCCAACGCACAACCAATCCCGCCGTTCCCAACCCAATCTCCACTTTCCGCAGCCCAGTCCCTTTCGTCCCCAGCCAAGCTTCGGCGGAAAGAACCCTCCCCCAAACTTCATTCCCAACCCAACCACGCTAGGAAGCATCCATCCCCAGCCTATTATGGGGAAGAAAGGAGAACCGTGGCTTTGAAACGAAACGAGAGCGAGGGAGTGGAAGAAATGAGAGTCGGGGAAGCAGGAAGAAACGAGAGCCGGGGGAGAGGGAGGAAACAAGAACCGTGGGAAAGGAGGAAACAAGAATCGGGGGAAATGAGAAATGAGAGTCGGGCTGTGAGCGGAGGAAACGAGAACCGGGCGGGGAATCAAGAAACGAGAGCCACAAAGCCAACAACGGAGATCTGACGAGCTCCAACTCAGCAAACATCCACCAGTGAGCTCCAACCCTTCGAGACCCACCGAAGTTCATCATTAGGGACGCCGAAAAAACGAGCTCCAACCCTCAAGACCCATCGGAAGTTCGTCATTAGGGAAGCCGAAAAAATGAGCCACCGGTTACCCCTGATTTTGGTCGTACATTCTGAGATATAAGGCCGAAAATGTCGCCGGGAAAAGCCCAAATTATGGCCAATCGCCGTCGGTAAATGGCCAGGAAGTGGCTTGAAAAATGGCCGGTGAATTGGTTGGATTTTTTGGAAATTTATTATCCAAAAATAATTTATTATAATTTAAATAATTTAAATTAAATTCTAAATACACATAGTATTCTAAAAAATATAAATACAGGGTGTGGACTAGTTAAATACATAGCGAAATAAATCAATCCACTATTTTACTGTTGAAATTTTATTTCACCCGATGAATTATTGGATATTTGGAACTTGGAAGCAGTTAGATACACGCAACGCAACATTAAATTTGAATGCAAATAATTGAGTTCCACTTTTCAGTCTTCATCTTCAAAACCAAAAAAAAAACAGCATTCAATCACTGGCCATGGCTGATGGCCCATGATCAACGCCTAAAGACGTACAATATGATTTTAATACATTATACTTTTATAAAACTCCAATTACTTCAAATGATCAACTTATAATAGTTTCAGACACAGGAACCTAATTAAGATCATGAGTTGCATTTAATAAGCAGCGTCGATAAGCACGACCTTCATCTTCTGAACAAGCTCCTCCATCTGGGCCCGCGAATGAAGCGGCGTCGGGTACACACAGAGGCAATCCAGCTTCCCGTCTCGTACGGTGTCGAAAATCGCGACGGAGGGGCCGACGCCGTGCATGGAGGCGCTGCCGAGGTAATCGTCGGCGCCGACTTCCCTCTGGCTCTCACTGGAGTTGTCGATCACGGGGTCCTCGAACACGGAGATGAAGGAGGTCCGCAGCGAAGACGACGCCGTCAGGGCCGGGTTCTCCAGGGCCCGGCACAGCAGGAAGTTGAGGTCCGCCATGTCGGAGAAATGCTTGTTGCTTTTCTTGGCGCTGTCGAAGGCGGTGTACGTTTTCGTGGCTAGATCCCAGAAGTCGTCGTCCCGTTTCACTGTGTGTGAGTTCAGGATTGCCCCGTGATAAAAACCTGCAATTTTAACCGAGTATTATCAAATCGAGAAAATGACAGTGTAGTTTAGGTGTTCACTTGCGGGTGAAATTACGAGGCTTCGTTTTTCTTTTTGTTCCATACTCCCTCTGTGCCGGAAGAATTGGTCGGTTTACTGTGCACACGATTTTCAATGATCATGTTTGACCATCAATAACTCTATCTACATTACCAATTCCGTTTTAAAAGTTGATATTTAGAAAATATAATATGAATTCAACAATATATCACATGATATATATATTATATGTATATTGATTTATATTTATGGTCAAAGTTTGACAAGTTTGACAAATTTGGCTTTGAAAATTTGACTTTGCCAATTCTGCTAGGACGGAGGGAGTATTCCTATGACTTGTCACATTATTAGGAAGTTAACAGTTCTTTATATTCACTCGATTTCACCGTATTTGACACGTTTTTTTTTTAGTAATCTTTCTATTTTTGATAAAAAAAATTAAAAAATTCATCCAATTATTCTACATTTTACTATCTGAATCCAGTTCCATCAACTCATTTCATTTATCTAAACTCAAAGGAAAAAATTTATTCGGTCAAGTACAAAGAAATTGAGGAAATATTTAATTCCTGTTTTTCACACCTTCCCATTGTTGCTCCACCTACTCTAAAATGTTATGAACATAACCAATTTAAGTGTACTTGCCATCTCATTGATTATCTCTGCTTTTATGTTCCTTCTCATTAGTGAAACTATCACCAATTTGTAATTGACTCAATATTGACAAAATTAATCTGACTAAAAGTATGTAGAAATTAATTTTAAAATTTTCATAATAATGTGAAATATTTTAAGAACCATTAGAAAAGGGCAAAGCATGTTATTTCATCTAAGGCCATGTTCTGTAGAGTTTATTTATATTTTAATTAAATTCAATTCAGTTTAGTAGAAATTTAATTTGGTAAAATATAACTTAATTTAGTCATACACTACTAATTTTTAGCACATTTATTTTTAATTCAATTTATTTCAGTTCAAATCAGATCAAATCAGCTCAGTTCAAAAGATTTACAGAGAACATCGCCTAAATGAGTATTGAAACTTAATTTTCTCATACCAAATCAGCTATTTCCTGTTATGGCAAGATAAACATCGTTAGCATGCTTTTGGAAACGTCGTAATTGTCATGTAATGCATGTAATAATTACAGTCCCAGGCCCCAGCTAGCATTTTATATTCTGACACGAGAAATGAAAGGAGTGATGATGATGGTGGGCCAGAAAGGAATGAGATGGTACCGAAGTTATGAGGAGAGAGTTGGGGCTCAAGAATGGAGCGGCAGTCGGTGAGGGTTAAAACGCCATACTTCTTGCGCTGGTCGGGATCGGACCTCGAACTGTGCGCCGCCATTAGTGCCGCCGCGGATAATGCTCCGCACAGCTTGATCCCTCTCAACTTGCAACCCTGTCAAATCATCGTCCTAGATTATATCGTGTCCCGAGATAACTTTCACATCGTATCTTCACTTGTATAAGAATTAAAACTGTAGTTACAAAAGTATTGTAATACAGCGTATTACTCTCTTCATTTTAAGATTAATGACACAATTACTTTTGTGGATTGCTATATCACGCTCTGTATTTTACTGTATACGCCCTGTATTTATACGTATTGTGTATATAATGTATTCAAAAATAATACTAAATTCAAATAAATCTTAAATTTAGAAAAGTGAATATTTTAATTTTATTTTAGTTTTTCGCGGCGGTGTTGTGGCGGCCGCCGGTGGGTGGTGGTTTCCGGCAAAATTACGGTGACCTTTCCGGCCAAATTCCGGTGGTCGTGGTCGTGGTTCTCATCGCATGGTTCTCATCGCATGGGATGAGAATCATTGGATGAGAACCATGGGATGAGAACCATTGGATGAGAACCATGGGATGAGAACCATTTCGCATGGCTCTCATTTGGTTTTTGTTATTGTGGTTCTCATCGTATGGTTCTCATCTCATGGCTCTCATCTCATGGTTCTCATCTCATGGGATGAGAGTCATGGGATGAGAGTCATGTGATAAGAGCCACACGCACAAAAATCAGATGAGAACCATGTGTCATCCCTCCTCAAGAATGACTCTCATCGCATGGTTCTCATCTCATGGGATGAGAACCACAAGCACAAAAATCAGATGAGAACCATGTGTCACCCCTCTTCAAGAATGACTCTCATCTCATGGTGACAGTAGAAAAGGTAATAAGGGGGCGTTTGGTTGTGGTGAATCTAAAAAGGGAAAGAGAATCTAAGACCTTGATTCACTTAGTTAGTATTTGGTTTGGATTTTTTATCATTCTCTTTCATTATTTTCAGTTTTACAATTATCTCATTTGGATGTATGGTGATTCCCTAGTCTTACCTTGAGACTGGGATTCCCCAACTTCCTTCTTCAGCCTTCACGAAACCGCGTATTATTCTTTTCTTTTTAGTCCTCATTCTTTATAAAACCTTCACCTTCACCACTGTCGTCCATTGTCAAGCAAATCACGAGCTCTATTTTCTTTGTCCAGGACAAGATTATACTTAATATTTATTATGAATATAAAAAATAACATTAATGATTATTATTTCCATAAAAGTATTATAATTTTATTTTTCGAGTTGTATATGAGTGGAATTTAAATGAAACTATAATTTTCACATGAAATCTTTTCTAAAGTAAAAAAATATTATTATTTTTTAAACTGCATACTGTGATTAATAATTATATTATTTTATAATAAATATTATTTTATATATAAATACTTTTATTTTATAATTATATAATATAAATAGTAATAAATTAAATACTTTAACTTAAATAAATTAAAGACAAAAAAATAATATAATCAATGTTTATTTTTGAATTTTAACTATTTTATTAAAAATATTTGTGTTAGTGGATATCATACATTATATAATATTTAGCATTTGCATCGATTTTTGTTTTTTTGAAAAGATATTGAATCAATTTTTATATTATCTAGGAACGTCTATTCTTAAAAGATTTACGTATTTGATTTTTTTAAACATTATTATTAGCACATTTTTATATTAGATGAAATACATGTTTTAAAATCAATCTATCGAATTTACACATATTTTTAAAAAGTATATGAACCAAAAAATATATTAAGATGACAATATGTAAATAAAATATTTACGATAAATTATAAATAGATTTACATTTTTTAAATCACACATGACATATTAATAAGTTAAAGATGATGAACTACTAAATTTTATATGAAAATTTATATTATATGAATCAGATATGACAATAGTTCATGAAATAATTCTGTATTTTTTAAAGCAAATTTGATCGTTTGAAATAATTTGTGCTTGTATATTTTTTTTATAAATAAGAGTATGTCTCTTGAAATACGGTATTTCCATAAGTCATGGAAAGACCAAGGTTTAAAGTGTAAATTAGAAGAAATGAAAATAAAATTTTCGGGTTGTATGAACAGGGTTATAAAATTTATAACTACTACGCGTTGCATAATAAAACACCCTATACACCACCCGCGCTCGCATGAAAACACCCTATACACCATCCACCCTCGCGCGCCTCCATCTCTTCCACCCCCGCTCCACCTCACTGCCACCTCTTCCGCCGCTCCGCCCTCCACTTCCTCCTCATTTCCACCGCCACCACCATCTCCGCCTACCACCCTAAAACCCTAGCCCGCCACCCTTCTCAGCCCTTCATCCTTCTCTCTGTCGCTTCACCACCATTGTCGTCGCACCACCTCCGCTTCGGCTAGGCCACCACCACCGCAGACGTGTCGAAAAACAAATTAAATTCGCCACCCACCCCGCAGCGCCTCCACCTCCTCCATAGCCACTGCTCCACCTCACTGCCACCTTCTCTACCGCTCCGCCCTCCACCTCTTCCTCCTATCCTCTCTCCCGCCACCACCATCTCCGCTTACCACCCAACCTATCTAAAACCCTAGCCCGCCACCCATCTCAGCCCGCGCTGCCGAAACCCTAGTCCTCTCCCTAGCCACCACTATCTCAGCTCGCTCCGTCGGAACCTTAGTCCTCCACCCCCGCCACCACCATCTCCGCCCTCCACCCAACCCTCCCGTATAAAACCCTAGCCTGCCACTCATCTCAGCCACGCCGCTGAATCCCTAGCGCCACCACCCATGCTGCTTAACGCCCAATCCATACCATCTTCACCCCTTCAACCGAGCAACTTCTTCGGAGAAGGTGAAGCACAATTTGACGTTCGACGCCCATCTTCGACGCTCATCTTCAACACTCGACGCTCGATGCCCAAACCGCTGAAGGAGAAGGGGTACCGTAGAAGAAGAGAAGGCCCATGAACGCAGAAGGAGAGAAGGGGTATATACTAACTTTACTAATTTTCATTTTTTAATAAAAAAAATCATACGGGTAAAATAGATTTTTCATCTAATTCCGCCCACAAACTGACGGAAAAGGTTATATTTGCACAGACACTAGCTATCTAGGGTTTTATTTACATTTTAAATTATCACAGGGTTATATTTGCACTTACGTAAATTATGTAGGGTTATATATTCACCTTGCTCTAATTAGATCTTGGATTGTGTAATACTCCTGAAAAGAGAAGCTGCAAAAACTGAAAACATTCACATTTTCACAATGCTGCATGAACACACATGCTGTAATTACACATAACTCATCAACCAAATCAAACAAAAAATGCAAAATTACATATACATATATCTAACAACAGAAACTTAGCTATTTCCTCTGGGATTGAGGGGTTTTCAGCCCTGATAGAAGCTTCAGTGCATCCTCCATTGAAGGCCTATCTGAGGCTCTACTTCTTGTGCAGAGCAAAGCAACATCGAGAACCGACACTATCGATCTTTGAATGGGATCAGAGGTTGAATTCATCTCATTATTCTCATCCAAAACCTCTCTCAAAAGAGCCTCTTTTGAACTGCTCTTCACTCCCAACTCCGCGTTCGTCAGTATCTCCAGAATCAGCTCTCCAAAGTTGTGTACATCCTTGTTAAGCTGCTCCCTCGTGCCTGTGCTGTCTCCACCTGTTCAAACAGTTCGAAACAAAAGCTCAATTCAGACAGCAAACCGGGCGAATAAATGCTATAACACATAGTTTCAGTCCGAAGATTTTACCTGCTTGAGAGTACCTAGTGCTTAGTTGCATCAGTGAACTGAGTCCATATTCAGACAATTGGGGTTCCATGTTTTCATCAAATACTATGTTGCTGGCCTTCAAGTCTCCATGTGGGATTGCCGGGACGCAATCGTGGTGAAGGAAGCATAGTCCCCTTGCAACTCCAAGTATGATCTTGAACTTCATTTCCCACTCCCTCTTCACCTTGATCTTTTCAGACAG
>JAULKM010000003.1:9088119-9100768 GCA_032355605.1 Rubia tinctorum | reverse complement strand
CCACAACCACAACCCTCCAAATGAATAAGCCTTGCGTCTATATACGGGACGCACAAGTCCGAATCCCAGCCTCTCAAAATATATTACTTCCCAAATTCAAATTCTAATTATATCCTTATCTAATTAAGAAATAAGAATAAGAATCAAATCTCCAAAAATATCTCATAAATATTTCTTCAAATCAGCAAGAATATCTCCATAATCAGTTTCAAAATTTGTTTCCAAAAATATTCTCCACACTCGCACACGTCCAACATTTCTGCAAAATTATACTACCATCTTTTCTGCCATAATAGTCTCAAATGCTCCTCAAGGGCCCACCTAAGTCCAAAACCTGTAATTTGTGACAAATAACACCTAAATTGCACATTAATTTAGTAAAATCACAGTAAACCCCAATAAAATAAATAACATAATTTATACGCATCAAATATCCTAACACTTGAGTCATACTTGCCCTCAAGTATGAAATGAGAATCAAATTATGTTGTTTATTACCAAAATCTCAAGTATCCCCAACTTGACTCAAAGAAAAACTCAAAAGAAAAACTAATAAAAGAACTAATTTCAAACCAACAAACTCAGCATACCACTACTTAATTTCTTGATCCATAGATAAACTTTACGTTACTAATAACAAAGGGTCCTTTATAACACACTCAACACTATCACACCTTTCAAATAACATAGGTAATATCATCCTCAAATTAATGGAACCAGCCCTCAACTTAGTCAAAATCATAGAAGGATAAAATATTTCTCACGTTTCACACATTTCGCTCAAGATGTAGGGGACAGTCACTTATATATATGATGTTCACATGGAAATACTCAAATCATTTAATGCAAATCAGAAAGTTCTTTATTCAAGGTTGTAACGGGGCTAGGGGGGATAAAAATAAGATAAGGTCCTAGGGGTTCTAACCTTCAAATATGAAATATACATACATGATCATTTCAGCCCAAAACTTTCTTAGTCAAATGTAAACAACTCCAACTATCATGAAAGTGCAAAAATCTGCTCAAAACTGACTGTAAACATTAATTGTTGGTGCTGGAATTTTTCTTTTCTTTCTTCTGATTTTTTATGGGCACATCAACCCTTTCTTTTCTGAATTTTCCAACACCAAATCAGCATTTTATTATCATTCTACTGTACATAAAAAAAATCTACCTCACAATCAATTTTTACATGAAAAATCAAGGTACAACTGATTTTATAAGACCAACAACAACAAATAATCTGAGAAATCTATCATAATCACAAGAATGCATATATATGGGACAAAAGAGGGGGATAAAAACATGCTTTTGCTTCATTTTTTATGTGGCTTAAACAAAGAAAAAGGTCAAGCCTTCAAGGGGTTTACTAGGGGTGATATAAGGTAGACAATATAAGATGTGTGGTTAAATCTTAATGCCTTTCATCATTTTCACACCAATAATTCAAGTAATGTCAATATCTCTCACAAAAATAAGCTGGAGAGAGAGGGAGTAAGTCTCAAAAATTTTGAAGTATTTTTTAATATAAAAGGACTGCTGGCTGCCATGTTCACGAGTAGCGAATTAACAAAAAGTAAACAGTGATGAAAAGTAAATTTTCGGGTTGCCTAACTGAAGAAGGCCTGCATGCCACCTGGGACGAGTTCATAAAAACACTGAACCAAAACAAACTGATTCTTGCTTCATGGGATTTGCTTCTCATACATTCTTCATAATCCTTTTTTAAAAAATATTTTATGTTTTAATATTTTAGTTTGTGTTTTTCATTATATCATCAAATGATATTTAAAGTAAAAATTACAGGGAATGATGTGACTTTAATGATAAGGCTAATTTAGGTAAACCAGCCAAGAAGTGGACTATTTGGGCCGGAATAGACTTCGTAGGACGAGAAGAAAGGAATAAGGCTTTCTTAAACTTGTACTCAACTATTGGATGCAAAACCCATGGCACGCAGCTCAAGACCAACCTGCATATATTTTTAACTTTTTCAACTAAATTTCAACTAGTATACATGTTACTCCCTCCGTTCCATTTCAAGCTTGACCTTTTGAATTTTAACAGCTGGATTGAAAAATGTTTGATCCTTAATATTTTTCATGAGGGATAATTAAAACTTGTGAAAATTTGATAATTTGAAATACACAATCGTATTTATACTTATATACCAATTCAATTTCAGGGTCAAAGTTGGGAAGTTTTGACTAAATGAATAGTTAAATTTTAGCTTGAAATGGGACAGAGGGAGTACAATATCATCATGTGATATATTGTTAGATTTCTCGCAACATGAATTTTCTAAAGGTCAAATTATTATACACCATTAGACGTATATGTAACAAAAGTTATCGGTGGTTAAACATGTCTTGAGAAAATTGATTTAAAAAAATTGGAACTTTATTCTGGTACGGATTGAGTATTATTTAGCAATGAAAAGATTAGCGTACATTGTTGACAAAGGTTCCAAAAGCATCATGAATAGAGGTGGCAAAGACCAGAAAAAATACAAAAGAGGTAGTAGACACTAGTGGAAAACCCTCAATTAAAGACAATCAATCAAAGGTGGTTATTGAGGAATTGCCTTTGATTGAGGATGCGAGAGAGGTTCCGAGTTCGGAACTCCCTCCCAAACCACCCCAAAAATTTAAAGACACTTTTTAATTGATTAATGGTCTCTTTGATTAGCCTTTTTGTTTACTATATGAATTAAATCCTTAGCTTTTTTTCTAACTTCAGCGCCTCCATTAGCTAGGGTTTTGGAAACTCCCTCGTCAAATGCTCCGCGCGCCTCCCCCTGTAATCTAAGTCCGCCGCCGATCGACTTTCCTTCCACCCTCAACCCTCATCCACCCGATCTTGCCTCCCCCCTGTAAACCTAAGTCAACCGCACACCCTCCGCCGCTAGATATCAGGTTCACCGCCGTGGCTCGCCACACCGTTGGAGACGCCTCTGCCACTAGAGGTCATGGGAGATGCCCCTGCAGCTCTCCACTCCGCATTTTCCCACCGACGCTACTCGCCGCTAGATACGCTGCTGCTCTCTGATGGATTGGAGGCCGAGATGTTGCTTGTTGCTGCTTATTGATGGACGGGAGGCCGAGACGTTGCTTGCCGTTGGAGACGTTGCTTGCCGTTGGAGACGTTGCTTGCCACTGGAGACGTTGTTGCTTGCCGATGGACTGGAGGACGCGTTGCTGCTCGCCGTTGGATTGGAGGCCGCGCAATTTCTTTGCTCAATCTATTGTAGCCTCACCGAAGAAGGCATCTTGATCCTCCAGATCTACCCTGTCTATTGTTTCTCCTCCGCCGGAAAAGGCCATTAGCTGCCAGAAATCTCAGGTTTCCGACGACTTTTTTTAGAAGGTTAGAAATAGTTTCCGAATTTGGAACCTATTCAGATCCTAATTAAAGGCGGTTTCGGAACCGACTTGGATTGTTTTCGATCAAAGTTACTACTAGAGAAGTCACCTTCAAAAAAACTTCTATTATTAATACAAACTAAGACCAATGTAACACTTTCCTTGCAACACTTATTTAAAAAATTACAATAGCTTATAAAGTTTTAATTAAACTTTTGAAAAGTGTTACATAAATATTGAAAAGTGTTGTCTAAATTTTAAGAAGAGTTAATGATATGAATCCCCTTGCGAAGACTCTGGATTGCGGAATTTTAGATCTTTGACTACGATAAGGATCTCTCCCAAACCCTATAGTGGCCGCACGAAATTCAGACTCTTGCCCTTGGGGTAATCTAATTTCGACTTGCTTACTAACTATACCGCATGATTAGTTCAGAATGTTATTGATATTTAATTAACCCGCGGGATTAAGCAACAATGAAGATGATCGCAAGAAATGAGTATAACTCGAAAATTCTGAATATTTGATTGATAAAAGGTTAATATAATTCAGCCATCTCTCCCTTTTATATGGAGAAATCGGCAATCACAAAGAAGACAAGATTCTGCAGAAACCTACTTCAAAGAGGATTTGTCTTCTTTGTCCTAAAATAACTACAACTAAATGTCCTAATCTAATCCAAACAAGAAATAAATCTCGGCTGCAATTTACTAGTGAATGCCAAATTACACAAGTAAATTCTCGGCCTAAATCAACTTCCCAACTAACTAGCTAACTAACTAATTAACCAACTATCTAACTATTTAAATTTAGCCAAAAATCTATTGATTACAATGCCCATGCGGCTGACTGTTAAACTTTATAAAATCTATAATTTATAAATCCTGGCTTCTTTCTTTTGGCCTTCTGCTGAGCTTCTTTCTGCGTTTGCCCATTTTAAACATGCAATTTTCGTATGTATACACAATCTCATTAAAAAAACAGGTGGGAAAAAAACATTGTGTATTCTTTGTCAAATTCTTCTAGGATTTCCCGAAAATGATATTAAAATGTTTCCTGGGGATGTTCTTGATGCACACCATGTACTCCTTCCATGTATGCATCATTAAAATTATAAATTTACTCCAAACACTGAATGCCATTTTGATATTTGTATCATTCCCTCCGGGGTCGAAAAGTTTCGTCCTCGAAACGCGAATCATATAACCTAGAAAAACATCTTTGAATTCCTGTAACAACTTAACTAACATTGAAAACATATTTACAAGAATATCTTCTTTGGCATAATATATTTTTTCTTTCAAGAACATTATAAGAACAAAAGAATGATTAGTCAAAGCTTGATTCACATCACCTATTCAAGCATAAAATGATTTACCACAGTTAATGGATAGTCCATGCCTCATTACATAAATAGAAAATAAAGGACTAAGATGTGAAGAAAAGACTTTAGGCGACTTTTCAGTATCATTTTCCGACTTACCTGTCTTACCTGCCTTTGGATCGACCTAAAACTTGTGTATGAAAACATTTACTGTCTCTTTTTAAGAATTAACAGTCCTTTTGCCAAAATTTCTTGATCTTTGTGGGGTAGTAATTTCGGAAACTTCTGTAGAAGAAGCCTAGGCTAGAAATTATTCCTTGTCATTTTTCTTACACTTTTGGGCTTCAAAGACTTCTTGTGTTTCAGTTTCTTCCTCACCTCTATCATCAGTGATGATTTCTTCATCTACTTGTTCTTCTTCACTGTCATACCGTGCAGACATATCATCACCTTCTTCCTCCTCCATTGTTTTCATAATTCTTTCATGGGACAGTTATCATGAGCATGTCCTTGTTCATTACAATGAAAACATGTAGGAGTGTTAGAAGAAACTGTATTTGACGAAATAGAAACTGATTTACCTGTATTTTGGCTAGGAGGCTGATTGGTTGCATTCATCCTTCGGTCACCGGGTCCATACAATGTGTTTGAATATGTTTTGGTTGAATTAGGGTTTCCTCGGCCACCCATGTTTGACTCCACCAACCTGGCCTTGATCAATAAATCTTGCATGGACAAATAATGTTGAAGTTTAACCGAAAATTACAGATTTTCTCTTAAACCTTCAATAAACCAATTCTTTCTATAGGCAGCATCTTTTCTCATTCCAACTCTTCTCATAGATAATTCAAGATCTTGCCAGTATTCATTTACACTGCGATTCCCTTGCTTCAAATTACTGATATATGAATGTTGCTCAATCAAATGTGTTCGAGGAACATAATATAATTGAAGCTTGGTATTCAATCTCTCCCAGGTGGAGATACGTCTTTTACCAGCAAGTCGTCTTGATTCTTTCCAATTCTCCCACCATTTTGTGACATAATGGGTGAAAGAATACTGTGTAACCTTGATCTTCTCTTTATCATGGTAGTTGTTAAGATAAAATAGGTTCCCGATCTTCCTCTCCCAATCCAAGTATTTCTCAGGATTGTGTCGATCATCAAATCTGGGAATATCAAACTTCAAACCTTTGATGTCACGATCATATTCAACTGGTCTCACAGAACGAGGTGGCGTAGGGTTTACCAACTCATCTATCTTCCTAGACAATCTATGAACATCACATATTAAGGAATTCATGACATTCATGATAGGTCAATTGTTGGGATTGCTAACAAATGGTGAGACGAACGGATCATCCGCCATCCCTGCTAAGAAGAAACAACTGATTAGTAATAAATATTACCCCTTCCCTTTTGTTTAGTAAGGTCACTCACCAATTGTATATCACTCACAACTCACAAGGCGAAGGCTAACGCAAGGGTAATCGATCAATTCACCGCTGATTCAAAGCAAAACATGAGATAAGTACTACAGAACTTATTTTGAAATTTAATATATGTAAACTCAAAATTGGGCTCTACGATCATGAATTAAAAATTATACAAAGAATAAGGAACAAAAAAATTTGAATGGCATGAATCGGAGTTGTAATGAAGAAGTTATGATTAAAATAAGAATGCTTTATATAGGCCTAAACAATTCCGCGAATTTAAGAAATTTTTCCGAAACCAAATGGGATTAGGATTTAAACCCCAAATCCTTATTTGAACAAAAAATTCAAGGATTTACTTTCTGCCCAAGATAAAATTTCAGATCAATTTTCCCACTTTCAATTGGATTTAACTTCCTTTTAATTTTCCTTTTCCGATTAGGATTTTGTTTCTTTTCCTTTTCAAATCGGATTTCCTTTTTATTTTCTTTCTTTCTCAGTTCCCACTCTAAATCCTTTTCTATATATAACACTCAAAATCAGAATCTTATTCCCCAAATAAATTTTGGTTGGTGCAATTTCCAAATTTTCAAAAATTGCAAAATAGTCCCCAAACTTTTGAAAATTACAAAAGACCCCAATTTTTCCGATTTGAAATCTTAAATTCTGATTTAAAATCCCCAAAATTTTATTCCCTTTGTTTTTATTTTCAAAAAGGTTTGGAACAAAATTGTCCTATATAAAACTTGGAATAAGAAATCTGCGACAACTTCCTCTTGATTCAAATGAACTTCGAGGTATTCAAAATCGTAAAGATCAAGAATATGACACTATACATAAGGAAAATGACACAAGAATCTATTTTGTGTGTGTGAATAAGGTGCGATCAAGAATTCAATAACAATTCAAGATCACGGAATCAAAGAATGATAACGATAACAAATAGGATTATGAGCATGCAATAATTTTTCAGAAGAGTTGAGGAAAAATATCGCAAGCGCATAAACTGTATAAGCTACCTAAAACTACTAAACTGAAAGGGAGGTGAAGGCGGATAATACTTGTTAACACTCAGACCTTTTGACGTCCTCGTAACTCGATTGAAGAAGGTGAATGCGGATAGTAATACCGAAGTATTCTAACTCTCGGACCATTCGATGATCTTCGACTCTAGAAACAATCCTCCTTCCAAGAAAGATCAAACAAAGAAAGTTTAAAATATGACATGAAAGATTTTATAAAAGTTTAAAATATGACATGAAAGATTTTATAATTTTAAAATAAAAAATCTCAAAAATAAATTAAGCAAGAACTCGAAACCCCTGAAGATTTTCGGCCATAGGGATCTTTCGCTTTGCTCTGATACCAACTGATATGAATCTCCTTGCGAAGACTCTAGATTGCGGAATTTTAGATCTTTGACTATGATAGGGATCTCGCCCAAACCCTATAGTAGCCGCACGAAATTCATACTCTAGCCCTCGGGGTAATCTAATTTCGACTTGCTTACTAACTAGCCCGTGATATTAGTTCACAAGATTATTGATACTTAATTAACTCGCATGATTTAGCAACAATGAAGACACTCACAAGTAATGAGTTTAACTCAAAAATTCTAAATATTTGATTGATAAAAGGTTAACATAATTCGGCCATCTTTCCCTTTTCTATATGTAACCTATAAAGCGGGACATTTAAAAGTTGGTCTACAAAGGACTGAATTGTAAATAGGATTAAGTTGCTTAATTCTATTTTATTCTACCAGGGCTGTTTTGCAAATTTTGAATTCTCCAGGGATCTTTTATTTTGTGGTCGTCATTGTTTTGCCGCCTGGGATCTGTCAGAATCCAATCAAGGAGTGCCTTGTCTCCTAAAATTTAGGAATTTGTCAGGCTCTGCTATATCTGACAGAAATCCTGAGGAGGATGTGACCCTTCAATCATTCACTCGCTCTTCCTCTGATATATCTTAATTCAGGTAATTTTCTTCTTGCCCCACTGCTTCTTCTTGTCATGCTTCTCATGTTTTTTGCTCGATTCTGAATATTGTTTTGGCCAATTTCATTCGGGAATTTGGTTTTTACTTTCTGCCAAAGTGAGTAGTTGGGTCAAATTTGCGTCCTGAGGTTCCGTTCCTCTTACTTTGAATGATGCTGATTCTCATTGGTCCCGTTTACATGATTTTTTTATACAGTAAATGGATCGAGCCACTAAAAGAAGGAAGACTTATGCTGAAATTCCCCCCGACAAAAAAAGCGAGGATGCTCGCTAAACGGAGGCTTGCTTATGCCAACAAAAGAAAGGCTGCACTTGAAAGAGGCAATTCCTTGGATGTCCTATTGAACAATAATGGGTTGGAAGGTACCCTCACCAGATTATCTATTGGTTAGTTTCAGGTTTTTTTGGTTGTTGTGTATGATTTACAGAATTAGCTTATCTATGTGTTAGTTTCAGGTTTACCTTCTTTTTTTGGTTGTTGTCTATGATTAAACGAATTTGAATGTTTTTTAGTTCCTCTCTGAATGTGTGTTTGTTTTTATTGTGTGGTTTCCTCCTCTATGAATCTGTGTTCGGTTAAGCAAGCATGAATAAATCAACCGCCATTGAGTTGGGTTCTGGTTCTTTTCCCTGTTAGTTACTAATATATGCAGAAGCAAATTTTACACTAACAAACATACACATGCATTGATTTTCAGCTCTGTGATGTTTTAATATTGCTTGATTGTTCTTTTATTAATGCCTCGTAGTTTATCCGGCTTAACATTGTTGTGGAGGAAAATAAACAAGCAAATTTGACATTAACAAACCTACCTAGGCACTCACTTTCAGCTCTGTGAAGTCATAATATTGCTTGCTTGTATTTTTATTAATGGCTGGTAGTTTATCCGGCTGAAGAATGTTGTAGGGGAAAGTGAACATTGAATGAATTTCTGTTTCGCAGAGTATTGCTGGAAAGCATTTCGATAGGGTTTTCACCTTCGACAAGGTATATATATGGTTTCAGTTTACTTGAAATTGAATAGTCAGTAGTTAGGGTATAAAAAATAATGTTATATCTTCGATTTTATGTTTTAATCAGTTTTAGGTTCCTTTTGAATAGACATTTATTCGTCTACTTAATTTGCTTTTGATAGGTCTTTGGTCCATCAGCTTAGCAAGAGACCTTTATGACCAAGCTATTGTACCTATTGATAATGAAATTTTGGATGGTTTTAATTTTACTATTTTTGCTTATAGACAAACCGGGACTGGAAAAACATACAACATGGATGGTGAATGTAAGAGGTCGAAGGTACAACTTTGTATTTTTTTATGGATTTCTTATTGTTGTGGGACATGGTTGATCGTAACTGGTGTTAATTTTGATTCAATTTGAAACTTTGGATTGTAGAGTGGCCTAAATGGTGAGTTGCCTCAAGAAGATGGTGTTATACCGAGGGCTGTGAAGTAGATATTAGAGTCTCATAATGCTAAATACAGCGTGAAAGTGATTTTTTTGGAGCTCTACAATGAGGAAATCACTGACTTGTTAGCCCCTGATGACATATCTAAGTTTTTTTTTTATGAAAGAGTAGCAGAAAAAATAGTTGCCACTCATGGAAGACGGGAAAAAGGGAGTTCTTGTGAGAGGACTTGAGGAAGAAATTGTCACAAGCTGTAGTGAGATTTTTCCTTTGCTTGAAAGGGGGTCTGCTAAATGACGAACTGCTGAAACCTTTTTGAAAAAATATTGAGGTTGTGGCTTATCTAACTTCAAAGCATAATTTACGGACTCAGCTTATTTTCTTGATCGTAACTTGTAATCTTGGTTCATGATTTAGTCGTTCACATTTTCTTTTCACAAGATCACTATTCACATCAAGGAATCAACAACTTAAGGTGAAGAACTCATAAAATGTGGGAAGCTAAATGTAGTTGATTTAGCTGGTTCAAAAAACATATCTCGTTCTGGTGCAAGAAAGGTACTTAATAGTCCGGATTTCGTTGTAGTCCTTTATCGCTAAAGATTCTATATATCATATACTTGACATAGTTGAATGACTAAGAATTGAGTTTTATTTATATTTATTTTTGAAAGGGCCATGCTAAAGAAGCTGGAGAGATAAACAAAAGTTTACTCACGCTTGGTAGAGTGATTAATGCTCTTGTAGAGCATCTTGGGTATATTCCTTACAGGTTTGTCGAATGGTTTCCTGCCAATCATTGTCATATGTTTTGTTCTTTATTAGATCATAACAAAGGATTTTGACCCGTCTGCTCAGGGATAGCAAGCTTACGCGTTTACTCCATGACTCCTTGGGTGGAAGAACCAAAACATGCATAATCGCCACTGTCTCACTTGTTCTTCATTGTTTGGAGGAGACCTTAAGCACACTGGATTATGCCCACACAACAACAAATATAAAGAATAAGCATGAGGTTTGTTCCAGGTCTATCGTGATAATTAGCATCTTATTCTCTGGCATTACAGAATGATGAAAAAGTCTGACCAATTTATCTCTGCCCATCTGCTTGACAAATATAGATAAAGATATGTAATGTATTGAAACTTGATCACTACTGTAATTATCAAGAATGGTTTAAGAAACATTATTTCTCTCCCTGGCTGCTTATTGTTTTTCCTGAAATGTGGATTTTTCTGTGTAGAACATTTATTTATTTATTTATTTAAGTTGTAGTTATTCATTTGTAAAATCACAGTTCAGGTACTTATAATACATAAAATCTATCTTTCGCTGAGTTGGTTTACTAGAATCATGAGCGGTAAAGCTTACCATGATATCTTACTGAAGAAATGACAAATAATTCATGTTTATTTTTTGTGTCTGTTCAGGTGAATCAAAAGATGATGAAAACCACTTTAATTAAGGGCCTCTATGGGGATATTGACAGGCTTAAAGCGGGTATGTTAGCAATTTGGATCACTGTTTAGCTTTGCTCTCTGGAACTTTATCATTGTTAGCGAATATCTAGACGTGCTACACACGGTTACTTTGTGATGTTTCCTCTCTTGACTTCTGCAGAAGTATATGCTACACGTGAGAAAAATGGTGTTTATGTGGCAAAAGAGCGATACTATCAGGAAGAGATTGAGAGGAAGGTGTATATCATTGCTCTGTACATTTAGTTTTGTTGGTATTGTAAAATATTATCCATTTTTCACATCCTTCAACATAAAATCTCTGTTGGCTTAAAATATTTATACTGCTTGTGTGTATAATCTATTTATACAATTTTCTTTTGCTAGAATTTAAGTGATTTTTTAGGCAATGCCAGATCAAATTGAACAAATGGGAGTTACAATAGAAACCAACAAAAGGTAGTATCACTTTAATGACTATTTCTTGACTTTTGAAGTCACCATAAATTTTTCATGGCCTTCTTCATGAAACAACAATTTGAGGATATGCAAGCCAAATACACTTATAAAGTTCAGGAATGTTCTGACTTAAGAAACACTCTTGATGCCACCCAGGTAATTCCCTTACAATTTTTATTGTAAGTTCTAAATATTATAGTCATCGTACTTAATGAAATATTTACAGAAACACTTGAACCAAACCAGCAAGTTATTGTCTAATACTGAAGAAGACTTGAAAAAAATGCCAATATGCACTCAGGGAGAGGGACTTTGTGATATTGGAACAAAAGAAAGCAGGTATTACTTTGAAGAAATTTTATTTTGCTCATACTTTGTGACATTTGTGTTGTGAATATGTGACTCAACCACACATGCAAATTGTGAGCAGAAAATGCCCTGGCTCATCAAGTATGTGTCCTGCGAGCTGACTTGGAAAAATCAATTCGAGAGAGTGTATCGCTCTTCCTGAAAAATAGATATGATTGTGACATAGTGATGATGTGTGTATGTAAACATCCCTTAATTTAATTCATTTACCTAGAAAACTCATCCTTTGTTTTTGAATAACTTTGTGCAGCTAGAGAGGAAAAATTGATTTCTGGCAACTGGTCGGTTGTGAACAACTTTCAAACTGAGCTTACTGATCAAAATAGTATTCTTTGAAAAATAGTCACCCAATTAGTTTCTCAACAAAATGAACACTTGAATAATGTTGATAATCTGTCATTCTTTCCCGATTGAATGCTCCACCTTTATTAATTTCAAAATACCCCTTTCCTCACTGCAAACTTGTTATTTTGTTGATTGTTTGTACATGGTGCTGCTGGTAATGGTACTTCATGTTCTTGTTCTAATAATCTGGATGTGCTATTTTAATTGAAGATATCCCCCCAATTAGTCAGAAAAAAGATTACAAAAAACCTTATGTTTGCTTCTCCTCTTGCATTGTTACACGTTGTCTGTCTTTAGGGGGGGGTCTATGATGAATAGTGAGGTGGTGCCATTGTCATTGGTGGAGATTGCGCCCATTCTTCGTGTTGCCAAGGAGGTTGAGCCTATCAATCTGGAGGTTGCTTACCCCTGTGAGTATATTCATCTATTTACTGTTGGTTGATATAATGGAGTTCATTCTTGCAATTTATCGCTGGGGTTATAATTTGTCTTCT
>JAULKM010000003.1:9047263-9063854 GCA_032355605.1 Rubia tinctorum | reverse complement strand
TGTCCGGGATGCTAATAGATTTCATCACTTTAAGGAAGGCAGCTGTTCTTGTGGGGATTACTGGTGAATGAATGCAGCTTGATTCCACATCCACATCGATGAGGTACTTTCAACTCTTCATTTTCAGTTGTATATCTTGTTTATAGTATTTGTTTTCTCAAACACATTTGCTTTAGATATATTGCTAAGAATTGAACTCCCTCCGTCCCAGCTGAACACCATATGGATCCGCCACTGTTTATATACTTGTCACATGTTCTTTCTCCAACCGTCTACAAAAGAATGTCACGTTCTTCTCTGTATAGAAAACCTCGACTTTATTTTAGGTCTTTTATTTATTTTCAAAAAGAATATAAATTATCGTTGAAATTTTAAGAGAATCACATTCTAGTGATCTTAAGAAACTTTAATTGATACTAGTAAATTAATCCTTAAATTTTAACATAAGCCTTTTAGTCTCACTATTCCTGATATTTCCATGTTAGGAAGGGTGCTGGTGCCACCAATTAAAAAATACATCCATAAAGAAAACAGTACACTTTTAGTTTTAGTCAAACGGATGGAATATAAGTGTGTTTGACGATAATTTTTAATAGTTCTATAAAGTTGTAAAATACCAATTTAAAATAGAAGTTATCTTTGGATGCAAAACATAAGCTGACCTATCCGCTTTCAAAATAAAACAATATTAGATACAACTCCATCAAAACAACATAAGACTTTGGCAGGTTCGATTTTTGTCTGAGTCTGACGTCACTGCTTTAGTCAACACTTTGAGTGCAGCCAACCATGATTGCTTTCACTTAAACTAGTGCATAATGTATCTGCTGTCATTTTCAATGTGGTCTATAATACCCACTGTTGTTGATGATCCCAAACCAGAATCTGGGAAGGGCAATACGTGCATGCTATTTGTGGTAAGTTGCTTCCACTATGAAAAGGAACTACAAGTAAATCTCTCCAAGTATCTATCCCTTTCCTCTTTTGGTGCCCAATTACTGCACACTTGTTTTTCTTTGGTTGCTCTGTGTTTTGTGACCATTTGCGCTTTTGTTGATTCATTCATGTCGAAGTTAAAATGCTTTCCATATGGCCTTTTAGTGGGCATCTCCAAGAAATGACTGTTTCTGTTTTTAGTATGAACAGCTTGTTAATCATGCAAATGGTGTCTGCTCGTTTAACTGAGTCATGCTAGGATTGATGGTAACTTGGGCAGAGGTTGGAGGTGGGATGGGTGAATGACCATGGCATTCTTGAATTGAGTTTTGAAGTTACTCCCAAATTCATGACTTCATAAAAGAACCTTTTAGATTTTGCCACTCAATGCATAAGCATTGAGACATGGTAGAAGTGGTGGTGGAATTATTGGTTTAGTTGAATAAGTGATACGGAAATGCATTAGCTTAGCTTTCCTGCATTTGTCACACTCACTCTTCTGCTGTTTTTGTTGATTCGAACTAAAAAATATATTAATTTCCCGTTTATCTGCACTCAAGTTTAGTTCAAATTAATGATATTCAACTTAATTTTGGTATTTAATTTATTCCAGTTCAATTCAATTCTACGCTCGGAATATCCTGACCTAACCAGCATTTTAACTTTTGATGTGGCTTGCAACTTTCCACACGGTGTTAGCTGTGAACTTCCATTTTTGTCAAGCTTTTAGTGCTTGAATCGCAGAACACTGTTCTTTTCCTGTTTCAGACAATTACGTATTCTGGGAATGGTGATGTTTATTCTGGTTTTCTCTGTCATTCTATATTTCTCTCTCTCATTTTTTATGTTGTCATTTGAACACACTATAAATTTAAATAAAAATGAAAGTCAAAGTACATATTCTATCAGTCTGTATGGAGGTTCAACAAATTGTTTGTACCCTTCACTATAACATTTTTCAGTGTTTGTTCTATGTCAATATATATGACCCACACTTAGCCTTGTTCTCCAGAGATTATTTGCAATCCAATTCAGTTCAAACAAGTATAATTTAGTTTGGTGAAAATTTAATTTGGTTAAATTTAGCTTTATTTAGTTATATTATTACTATTTTTCAACACACTTATTTTTAGTTTAATTTAGTTCAATTTAATTCAGTTAAATTCAAATCAGTTCAGTTTAATTAAGATAAACTCCAGAGAACAATGCCTTAATTAGAATGGTAGCATTTCCTAAATTTTTAAACAACTACGCTAATTTTTAAATTAAACACTATATTTTTAAATTATATATTATACATTAAATATATAATAAGATGAATTTATATATAAAATTACAAGATATATTGTATAAAAATATATAATTTTTAATTGAATCTTTTTAATATTTAAATTTAAAAAATACAACATTTATGATTCTAGCTATGTATATGAATTCGGTTTTTCCATGAGAATGATTTTCTAGTTTTCTTTATCCATACAAAGTTCATTTTGCTCTCAACTTTCCACTTACACTGATTCCAGATCTTTTCATATCTCAAAGAGTATGAAATTGCACTATGTTTTACAACACTACATGTTAGAACACAACAATTGTAATAACACACGGAATGTAAAATGCACTCAACATTGTGCAAGTGAAAATATGTGAAGAGTGGTGCCTGCCTGTTGTTGGCCCTGTTTCCTTCAAATATACTGTTCCAGGAAACTCCTACACGACACAAATAATTTCTGCATTTACCAAAACCTGACCCATGTTGAAATCAGAGGGCTGAATGATTATCCTATTTAGTGAATCACCCGAATAACAATAATAAAACTTGCCACCTAATAGATCATACTCTAACAGTGTTTAGGACACATAAGCTAGGCACATTAGTTCAATATCTTCTCGACCGATCCTGAGCTCGAACCTCAAAATCTGACCGATCTGGAACCCGACCGATCTTGAGCTCGAAACTCAAAATCTGACCGATCTGGAACCCGACCGATCCTGATCCAAAACTCAAAATCTAATTGATTTAGACCAAACATCCAAGCTGGCTCGCCTAATTTGGGCCCCAAACCCGACCTGACAACCTGGGCACAAAACCTGACTTGACAACATGGGTCTGAAACCCGATTACCCCAAACCCAAAACTCGACCTTACTGGCCCGAAACTAATGCACCGTCTAGGCTCGACTCCAAACATGACCCCACCAAATCCTAAAATCTGACGGGCCTAGGCTTGAAACCCAACCCGACCCGACCTACATGTGCCTGAAGCCTAACCCGACAACCAGGGCTCGAAACTCAATCAAACAATCCGTGATTAAAATTCGACCGTCAACCTAGGCCCGAAACCCGAAATTTACATAATCATATACGTAAGGCTATGGTGTCACGTCTAACAAAACGGAAGTAGTATTAAAATTGACAACCCCTTATACCTACTTTACCGTGTATGTCCTTGGCTAAAAAAGAGAGAATGAGGTGATAATTAATACGTGTTGTGCATGATATATTTATGTTATAAATATTTATGAGTCCGTATCCCAATAAATAAAGAGTCATTTACTTATAACTAAAAAGTAGTTTGAAATGAATTTAACTATTCATTTAATTAAAATTTCTTAATTTTAATCATGAAGTTAAAGTATAATTACCGTTGAGTGATACATAGTTGGATTCGTTATAAGATATATTTTCAAAATAGTAACTTTTATATGTTTTGATTATCCTTAGTAAAAATTATTAAGGACCAAACAATCAATCAGTGAAAGTCATACAAATATCTCGTGAGCAGAAACCTACTAAAAAACTGAAGAACAATAAATCAGACGTCAAAACCATTTTCCCACTCAAATGAGAATCTCTCATCACTTCACGTGCCAACGTTAATATACTGATGAAAAGGACGCAGCAGTAATTCGTGCTTATATATAACACTAAAACTCCCTCAAACTCTTATCAAACAGACAGCAATGGCGTACTATCGTGACATTTCATCACTTCTCTCTCTACTCTTGTTTCTATCCCTCCCAACAAACCTTAACACTGTCGAAGCATCACACCAGACGTGTTCGGAGTACGAAGCCGTCGCCATTCCGACCGTGAAGCTGTGTCACAGAACCGCCTTCCATTTTCAACCCAAGAGGAACTGGATCAACGGTACTTCTAAACTTCATTTCTAAACTATTCAGTATATATTTCCAAATCTGCAAATTATACCGTACCATGTAAATCCGGTAAGAATGATATTTCCAGATAATATATATTATTGATAAACTTGTATGTCATAATTATTAACATTACAATGGGCAGTTACAATGTTATGAATATAGGATATTGGATTACCATTCCATTTATTTACCGGGGATATAAACTCCAGTGTATCCCGGATGTATCATATACGAATTATTCCAAATCTATTATGTATGGATCAATTGGTATATAATATATGGGGATACAATACTTACTGTATTCCCAAGTATTAATCATATTATTTTTTAATGATTATCTACATTTCACAATTTAAGGAGCCATATTAAAAGTATTTAGGAATATATTTTTCCACACCGTATAAATTTCATATATGGAGTTTAACCAATATTTTCTCTTCTTTTCACAATCTGATGGATGCTGAAATCGATCGGGGAACAGATCCATATGGTAAGAAATTAAGACTCGTTATTATTTTATTTTTAAAAAAAGTTAAAAGAAAATGTTCAATGATTTAATAATCATCCATTTTTTGAACAGGACCGATGTATTACAACGGAATTTACCACCTATTTTATCAGTACAATCCCCGGGGCTCCGTATGGGGGCAAATAGTGTGGGGCCATGCAGTATCAACCGACTTGATTCATTGGAAATAATTAACGCTTTATACCCGACAAGCCCATTCGACAAATACGGGTGTTGGTCCGGGTCAGCTACCGTATTACCCGGAAACAAACCCGTGGTTCTCTATACCGGAGTGGTGGACAAGCACTGGAACGAGGTCCAAAACTACGCGGTTCCCGCCAACAGATCCGACCCGTATTTACAAGAATGGGTCAAGCCCCGAGACAACCCGCTCATCACGGGCGACCCGAACATCAACTAACAGCCTTCCGCGCAGTGGCAGAACCAGGAGCTCAGACAAGAGGGGTTGAAAAGGCGGCGGGGCGCGCGGCGGATGAACGGCGGCGTCGGGCGACGGCTCGACGGGCGGACAATCAGCGCTCTGCAGTGTGTGGCGTTGGCGGAGCCGCGGCTTCTGAGTTCTACGAAAAGAAGAAAACGCGCACACACTGAAATGAGTGAATTTAACATTTATGGTTACATCTGATCTTGGGTTGGGCCGATTGAGTTCCATCCCAATCGGCCCTCCTTTTTTTCCATCAGCCAAATGAAACAACGTCGTTTCACTTATCAAAACGACATCGTTTTGATAAGTTAGGAAACAAAAAAAACAAAATCAAATCGTCTTCTTCCTCGTTCTTCAGCGGCCGCCGAATCGCCAGATTACACCACCTGCAACGGTACGAAGGGGGGCGGAATCCATGGATTCCGATGGCCCTTAGCCCTAAATTTTGGGCCACCGAATCCTACAGGTGGCGCCAACACTCCCTTGCCACCCCCTGGTTTCGCCCTTGCTTCCGCGACCCGACGACGGCGTGGCGCGGAGGCGACGGTCGCTGGAGGATCCTCATCGGCAGCCGGAGGCGCCACCGCGGAATAGTGTACTTGTGCCGGAGCCATGATTTAAAGAAATGGGTCAAGGCGAAGCACCTGTTGTACTCGGCGGAGAAAACGGGTAATTGGGAGTGTTTGCCGGTGCCGGGTCAGGGCAGAAACGGGTTGGAATTGTCCATGGTGGAGAAACAGGGCGTGAAATGTGTGCTGAAAGCTAGCCTTGATGGGACTAGATTTGATTATTATACTATTGGTAAAAATTTTCCTGAAATTGACAAATATGTCCCTGATCGAGCTTTTGTGGATGGGGTCAACGGGTTGAGAATTGACTATGGGAACTTCTATGCTTCCAAGAGCTTTTTTGATGATCGGAAGAATCGGAGGGTGCTTTGGGGTTGGACTAATGAATCTGACTCTAGAATGGATGGTGTTGAAAAGGGTTGTGCGGGAATTCAGGTAATGCATTGAGCCTTATATTTACGAGTTTTATATTACAAATAATCTATTTTTTGCTAATTAATTATTGAATGCTACTTTCTTTGTTGGTTTGATTATAATATCGTGTATTCCACGACAAATTTGGTTGGATCCTAACGGGAAGCAATTGTCACGATGGCCCGTTGAAGAAGTGGAATATCTTAGATGATACAAGGTTGAATTAAGGATTCAAAAGTTCAAGAAAGGGAACAATGTTGAGGTCAGATGTATAACAGCTGCGCATGTTTTCTTCATATCCGTTGAGGTTACATGTGACGCTGTTATTTTCGTTCAACAGTGACAAATTCAATAATTAAACAAAATCATTGTGTAACGCGTAGATTAAATTGAACTCGTTTAGGAATCAATTAAATCTATTATAGTTAACAACATTGAATTGAGTTGTAATGAACTGATCGTATCTACGTACAGGCTGATGTTGAAGTGGTTTTTTCATTTCCAAATTTGGACATGGCCGAGCCTTTCCATCCTAGCTGGGTTGACCTCAATGCCCAAGATCTTTGCGGTCGAAAAGGCTCCACTGTTGAAGGAGGCCTAGGGCCATTTGGTCTTTTGACTCTGGCTTCCAAGAATCTTGAAGAATACACACCAGTTTTCTTCAGAATCTTCAAGGCAAAAAACAACATTTTCAAGATTCTCCTATGCTCTGATGCATAGGAGAATTAGCACTGTTAATTAGTACTGTTAATTTTTTTTACTAACTATTTATAGTTTGTTAATTCATTTCACTCACTCACTCACATGCATGCATGCATGCATGCATACTGGAAACAGGTCATCATTGAAGAAAGGGCTATGCAAACCCTCATTTGCAGGCTTTGTTGATGCAGATATATCTAACAAGAAGCTCTCTCTCATAACCTTGGTAATAATTTCAAAAAATTGTCTTAATTTTGTGTAAAATTATAATATTATATATTCCGTTCGCGCTAATTAATCGATCTATTCTGGACAGATCGATCACTCTGTCGTAGAGAGCTTCGGTTATGGTGGAAAAGTATGCATAACTTCTAGGGTTTATCCAACGTTGGCAATGTTCAACAATGCACATCTGTTTGCTTTCAACAATGGTACTCAGACCATTAATGTTGATACATTGGATGCATGGACCATGAAATCCACCTCGCTAACATAAAGATCGTCGAAATTAGTATATTTTTGTTGACGCTATTTTTTTTGGACTAATTAATTGTTGCTAGCTTGTATATGTAGAAGCAGTGGTACTTTGTAATTTCTAGCTATTTTAATAAGGTATAAATGCACGAGATGTAGAATAATAAGAACAATTATTTCTAATATAATTTTCTAGCCTCTCGATTTGTGAAGGAAATTGATCCATATATCCTCGTTTTCGTTGATTAAGATCGCCTTATATACATGGTAGATGTGGAAGCGTATGACTAACATATGATGTTTACCAATTGCCAATGCCATTAATGTGTCTAAATTATAAAATCTTTAATTAATAAATTAGGAATTAAGGTAATATTGTACACGAAATAATTTATTGCGACTTAATTTATCGCATATTGTCTTCTCGAATCTCGATGAGTCAATGACCGATTTGCAGTTATAAATAAATGATGATTTGTCCTATCCCGATTACTACAATCTCAAACACATTCGAGGAATTTCATCTCATATTTATTGGCCATTTAAACATACTTAAACAACAACGTCTAAAATGTGTGTCCCATTTTTGGGCAGTATACATGTTTTAAGCTGATTAATTTCGTTAATGGAAATGTATGCTACTAGTAGAATTCTCCGATTTTTGTTAGTTTTAGTGTTGTGTTTTTTAGGATTATGTAATAACAATGGCGTGGAAGCCTCCCATAAGATTTACCCGCGTTACCGAAACCTTCCGGCCATAATGGTTGGCGACCAAGTTCATAGAACTGGCTATCATTTTCAACCCCCTATGAATTGGATCAACGGTATGTAAACCATTCTTTAATCTTTGCTGTTAGATGATCAAATTGTTTGAATGTTTTCAACTTGGCCAATTGTATTTTAAAATCTATCTAATAACACATATCTTTTCGATAAAAAAAATGTTCTCAACTTTGATTTTATTTTTCCCCCAATAATATAGCATTGTAAGGAATTTATTTTCTTTTATCTTGTCATGGCCACTCGAATATCTTCTTCTAACTTATAATGTATATAGTAATGAATTTTCATATTATATCTAGGAGAAAAAGGTTTGATCTCTAAATTTGAATTTTACAATAGCAAAACAAGCCACTGCCATTGCAATTGAATCTTGAAATTTATAATTTATGATTTGCTTTTTTTTATAGAGATCTTGTCATGATCATTGTGGGCATCGTTGAAATTTATTTTGTGTGTGTTTTAAGTGTTTGTGCAGTAGCCAACTGATCAAGGTCTTTAAATTTTAATGTTCAAATTAATAAAGTTTTCCTATGTCTAGAAGAAAAACGATCTCTGAATTTGATTTTTACAATGACAATGAACAAGTCAATCAAATTTCTGCTTAAAATTTATAATTTCTATTGCTTATTTTATTAATCTTTTCATGATCACTGGACGTTTCTGGATGTTGCAACACATGGAGGACAGATCCAAATGGTAAGTAATTGAACAAAATCACATTTACACAAAAATCATAAATTCCCCTTTCATAAATAATGCTTAAATATTTTGACCCAAGTGATTTCCCTGTTATTGAATTTTTGTATTTTGATTGTGTATTACACAAATATCAATAGGCCCAATGTACTTCAACGGATACTACCACCTGTTCTATCAATACAATCCCAAAGGAGCAGCGTGGGGCAACATTGTGTGGGCCCACTCAGTATCCAAAGACTTGGTCAACTGGATCGGATTAGAACCCGCGATTTACCCGTCCAAACCCTTCGATCAATACGGGTGCTGGTCCGGCTCCGCAACCATTCTCCCGGGTAACCGACCCGTGATCCTTTACACCGGCGTCATCGACAGCAATTTAACCCAGGTCCAAAACTACGCTGTTCCGGCCAACATATCCGACCCGTACCTCCGGAAATGGGTCAAACCCGACGACAACCCGTTAATCGTCGCCACAGAAGGGGTCAACAAAACCGCCTTCCGCGACCCGACGACCGCATGGGTCCACCCGGATGGGGCGTACCGGATCCTGATCGGCGGACGCCATAAAGAGACTGGAATTGCGCACTTGTACAAAAGCAAGGACTTCAAGAAATGGATAAAGCTAGAGAACAATCTGCACTCCGTTGACAACGTTGGGAATTGGGAATGCCCGGATTTCTACACGGTTTCCACAAACGGGTCCGAATCTGGGTCAGATACGCACGCGAAGCACGTGCTGAAGATCAGCCTAGACGAAGCCCGATTCGATTACTACACGGTGGGCACGTATTACCCGGACAAGGACATATACGTACCGGACAACACGTCAGTGGACAGCTGGAAAGGGCTGAGAATGGATTACGGAAACTTTTACGCGTCCAAATCGTTTTTTGACCCGATTAAAAACAGGCGGGTCGTGTGGGGCTGGGCAAACGAGTCGGATCACGATGAAGACGACAAGAAGAAAGGGTGGGCCGGAATCTTTCTAATTCCACGAACAATCAAACTGGATCCAAACAGAAAGCAGCTTTTGCAATGGCCGGTTGAGGAAGTGGAGAGTTTAAGAGGGAATCGGGTCGGGTTGCGCAACCGGGTCCTGAGGAAGGGCGAACGGGTCCACGTGGCGGGGATTACGGCGGCTCAGGCTGACGTGGAAGTGACATTCTCTTTCTCGAGCTTGGACTCGGCGGAGCCGTTGGATCCGAGGTGGCGAGATCTTGATGCTGAGGTGGTTTGTCGGAAGAGGGGGTCGTTTGTGGAAGGTGGTCTGGGGCCGTTTGGGCTGTTGACTCTTGCAACTCAGGATCTGAAAGAATACACTCCGATTTTCTTCAGGGTTTTCAAGGATGGTCACAAGTATAAGGTTCTCCTCTGCAATGATGCTAGAAGGTAAATCCTTGTTCCACTATTCATCATTGCACTTTGTTTCTCTTGATCAATTTTTTTACTATGTATACATGATGATATCATAAGAATTGTTCATCTTTTCTTTTTTCCTTTGTTAAGTTAAATATTTTAATCTTTTCGTTATTAGAGTCATCTTAAAACAATGTCATTTTCCCATGAATATCCCCAAAAGTAAGGTCGTTTTAATCATGTTGCTCTAAAACGATGTCGTTTTAGCATGGATGCATGTCCAAGACGACGTCGAGTTTGTTCAAAACAATGTCATGTCCAGTATTTTTGTCATTTTTCTATGTCTGTCCAAAACGACATCGTTTTAGCATTGATTTTAATTAAAAATGACATCGTATCACATGTTTTGGTGGTTTGGCCATGAACATTTGTCCAAAACAACGTCATTTTAGTTTGGATGTTTGTTCCAAACGACGCCGCATCACATCTTTTTTTGTCGTTTTTCCATGGATGTATGTCCAAAACGACATTGTTTTAGCTTGAATGTTTCTTCAAAATGACATCGCATCACATGTTTATGTGGTTCTGCCATGGGTGTTATTTTGTCCAAAACGACGCATTTTAGCATAGTTGTTTGTTCAAAATGACGTCGCATCACATATATTTTTTTTCCATAGACGACCATCAAAACGACGTCGTTTTAGCATACATGTTTGTCCAAAACGACGTCGCATCACATCTTTTGCTTTAGCCTTTTCTCCCCTTCTTCATCATAATTTTTATGACATTTTCTTTTCATAATTTTAGTTGCATAAATTTAATATATTGATACCTGGCACATGTCAAAATATTAAAAATACAATATTTGAAATTGTGTTGAGGTGACAGGGCATCTTTAAATAAAAACGCATCGGCGCAATCATACGCTGGATTCATGGATGTTGATCTGACGGTTGACAAGAAGCTCTCCCTCAGGAGCCTGGTAAGTACTGTATATGGTGTTCAAAATGCTCGTTTTTAGTTAAAAGTCTTGATTTCCATATATTAATGATGGTATTTGTGCAGATTGATCATTCAGTGGTGGAGGGGTTTGGAGCAGGCGGGAAAGTGTGCGTATCATCTAGGGTTTATCCAACCAACGCCGTCGCAGATAAGGCCTTTCTGTATGCATTCAACAATGGAAATGAGGCGGTTACTGTTGAGACCTTGAATGCATGGAGCATCAACAATGCCACCATTACAGACTTTATAGTTACCTGATCACATCTCATCCATCTATGGTACGAATGGATACGACATTTGTGTTAATTATAGTACTTTCTTGTTCGTTTGGAACTATAATAAAATGGAAATGGTTATCTGATTGATTTCTTCCAAAAGTCAAATTCAGCAAGTTTATTCTGGGCTGGAGGTTAAATTTTTTTCCCTTACAAATTCAAAACGACATCGTTCCACTAATTCAAAACGACGACGTTTTAATACTTATAAAAGTTTAAAAAAACATAGTATTTAGACGACATATGTTAAGTATTGCATAAAACAAACAAAAACAGGTGAGTAGTTGTCTGCTCCTATGGATTGAAGGGGTGGAAATCGAAGTTTGTGGCACTACCTAATACGTTCAACTCAACTGCCAGATTACTGTTGTCCTAAGTTGGATATGCCATTTGTCATAATACTTTCTTACCGCGAGAAGTAGAACGTGGTATTGAAGTTGTGAAGGTGGCGGTCAGCCTATATGCACGAGATGTAGAACAATAAAATGATTATTTCTAATACAATTTTCTCGCCTCTTGATTTGTGAGGAAATTAATATGTGCCTGTTCTTATTGATTAAGATGGCCTTAAAACATGATGCATGCGCCTGTTCCCATTGATTGATTAAGATGGCCTTATAAACACGATACATGTAGAAACCTATGACTAACATCCGATATTTACCTAATGTATACTTTATAAGGTAGACTCTAAAATTGCAAAATATCAATTTATAAATTAGGGAATCAAAGATGTAACATAATCTTGTACACAATACAATAAATTCTTACTTATCTAATTGCATACATTGTCTTTCTTAATCCTGATGGGTCAATGGCCGACTTGTAGTTATAAATAAATGATGATTTGTCCTATCCCGATTACCAGAATCTCGGTCACATTCTAGATGAATTTCATCTCATATTTGCTGGCTATTAAACCTACTTAAATCACAACGTCCAAAAAGTATACTTATATCCCATTTTTGTTCATTAATGAAAATGTATTTTTCTCCAGATTTTGTCAGTTTTAGTGTTGTGTTTTTTAGGGGTACGCACTACCAACGGCGTCAAAATCTCCCATAAGGTTTATCCCCGCTATCAGAAGATTCTAGCGATAACGGCAAGCGACCAAGTTCATAGAACTGGCTATCATTTCCAATCCCCTAGGCATTGGATCAACGGTATATAAACCATTCTCTAATCTTTGTTGTTAGATGATCAAATCGTTAAAATCCATTTTCTATCTCCAAACTTGAATTTTACAATAATAAAAAAATCATTCAAATTTAATTTTAAAATTTTATAATCTACTGTATAATTTATTTTCACTCATTATATTAAATAATTTTTTTCTTATTGATCTTATCATGGTCACTCCGGACATTGCAACACATGGAGGACAGATCCAAATGGTGAGTAACTGAACAAAATCTCAGTTACACAAAAATTAAACCATAAATTCCTTCTTTTTTATATTAATAATGCTAAAATATTTTTATCTTAGTGATTACCCTCTTATTGATTTTTTTTTAAAATTTTGACAAAGAATTTTACAAATATCAATAGGTCCAATGTACTTCAACGGATACAATCACCTATTCTACCAATACAATCCCAAGGGAGCTGGGTGGGGGTGACAAATGGGTGGACGGGTCAAATATGAGTTTGGTAAATTGGGTTTATTAAAAATATGGTATGACCCATTTTAACCCATTTTATAATGGGTCAAAAATGGGTCGGGTCAAAATGGCCCGGGTTGAAATCCGCTCAACCCGCGGGTTGAATATCATTCAACTCATGGTCAAAATGGGTAAACTTGTGGGTTTCAACCTACATATGAAGCCACATGAGTTTATGTATCAACCCATATTGGTAAAACCCGCGGGTTTCAACCCATCTATTGGCCCATATGAGTTTATGTACCAACCCATATGGATAACCGCGAGTTTCAAGCCATATATTGACCCATATGGGTTTATCTACCAACTCATATGAGTAAATCCACGGGTTTCAATCAATATGGATAAACCCGCGGTCAACCCACAAACTCAATCCGTCCAACCCATATTTTTTAACTACTCATTTGACCCATTATCCATTTAACTCATTACCCATTTTACCTATACCCACCCGGATTTAACAATAGAAAAACCCGGATTTAACAATAGACAACCCTCTTAACCTGCGGGTTATAGATCTGTTTTGACAGCTTTAGGGTTATGGATATATTTTGACACCCCTAGAGTTGGGCAACATTTTGTGGGCCCACTCAGTGTCCAAAGACTTGGTCAACTGGATCGGGTTAGAACCCGCGATTTACCCTTCTAAACCATTCGACCAATATGGGTGCTGGTCCGGATCCGCAACCATTCTCTCGAGTAACCGACCCGTGATCCTCTACACTGGCGTCATTGACAACAATTTAACCTAGGTCTAAAACTACGCCGTTGCGGTCAACTTATCCGACCCGTAGCTCCGGAAATGGGTCAAACCCGATGACAATCCGTTAATTGTATTTGTCGCCACAAAAGGGGTCAACAAAATCGCCTTCAGTGACCCGTCAACCGCGTGGATCCACCCGGACGGAACATACCGGATCCTGATTGGCGACGGCCACAAAGGGACCGGAATCGCGCATTTGTACAAAAGCAAGGACTTCAAGAAATGGATAAAGTCGGAAAACAATTTGCACTTCGTTGACAACATCGGAAATTGGGAATGCCCGGATTTATACACGGTTTCCACAAATGGGTCCGGATCTGGGTCAAATACGACCGGGAAGCATGCGTTGAAGATCAGCCTAGACGGTGGGCACGTATTACTCGAAGAAAGACATCTGCGTACCGGACAACTGGGAAAGGCTGAGAATGGATTACGGAATCTTGTACGTATCCAGATCGTTTTTCGACCCAGCTAAAAACAGGTGGGTTGTGCGGGGCTGGGCAAACGAGTCGGATCATGTTGAAGACGACAAAAAGAAAGGATGGGCCGGAATCCTACTTATTCCATGAATAATCACCTTGGACCCTAACGGTAACGGGAGACAACTTTTGCAATGGCCAGTTGAGGAGTTGAAGAGTGTGAGAGGGAATCGGGTCAGGTTGTGCAACCGGGTCGTGAGGATGCTGGGTAAACGAGTTCAGGTGGCGGGAATTACTGTGGCTCAGGCTGACGCTTTCTCGAGGTTGGACTCGGCGGAGCCGTTGGATCCGAGGTGGAGAGATCTTGACGGTCAGGCGGTTTAGGGGTCTTTTGTTGAAGGTGGACTCGGGCCGTTTGGGCTATTGACTCTTTCTTCAGGTTCTCAGGATGATATCAACAAGGGATGGGCGGGCATTCAGGTAACTTGCATCATAAGTTTATAATTTTATTTCATTCATACGATTCCGTGATAGTCGTGACATTACATGAAATGTGCTCATTACCAAATTAATTACTCCCTTCAAATTTTCATACTTTTCATATTTATTATAGAGATACAGTTAGATTCTAGGTAACATGATATTTTTCAACAATTAACAGTATCCGAGGATATAACTTTGATAAACTCAGAAGTTATCCATTAATTTATTATCCTCTTTTTCAAAATTGTATTCCACTGATCAGCTCAGAAGTTATCAATTAATTTACATTCCTCCTTTTTAAAATTTAGTTATTTCATAATTTTTGGATATAGTTGGGTAGCTATACAGTTCGGTGGCTAATTTTAGTATACCAATTTTAACCTATCCCCGGTACAATATACAATTTGTTATTTTTCAAATACTATTAAAAAAATTATGTTATATTTATTATTTTCCAAATACTATCTCACTTTTTTATGTTATATTTATTGGTGGTCAAAATGTATTTTGCAAAAAAAAACTGTTTTAATAGTCCGGATACTTCATAACTTTTTGCAGAAAGAATTTTGAAAATGCTGATGTATTTTGTATAAACTAAACTGAATGAAGGTAGCGTAAATCAAATGTATTTTGTATTTTGAAATTTTCTTATGGAAAGACCGTATTTCAACAGACATAGACATACATAACGTTTGCCTCAATTGGGGAAAAAAGACAATGTGCCAAAAAAAATTTGCTTCAAAACAAAATTGTTTGCATTACACGATTAGTGTGATAATGTTTACTCCTCTAAAGTGTCTCATTTTGGTTAGGTCAGATTCTTCCAAACTCGATTTTGTATTAACCTGAACTGAAATCAAATGTAGTGAAAAATAAACCAGAACTAAATTAAACAAATCAATTCAAAATTTTGGGCAATTTTCGTCCTTCCATTACTTTTGTTTTAAAAAATTGAACATATTTCCCTCACAAAAATTATGAATGTTGAGATGAAACGTGACAATGATTATGACAAATATTATTCCTGTCTCGTAGCTGATTCCGAGGACCGTAACGTTGGACCCGAACGGGGAGCAACTGCTGCAGTGGCCGATTTCAGAATTGGAAACTTTGAGGGATCGAAACACGTATATAATCGATCAAGAGATAAAGAAAGGCGGCGTAATCGAAGTTCCCGTAAAATGGCCTGCGCAGGCGGATGTGGAAGTGACATTCACCTTCTCCAGCTTGGAGCCGTTTGATCCCAAATGGAGACATCTTTATCCCCAGGATGTTTGCAGCCGGAGACGATCATCCGTCGCAGGAGGGCTCGTCTTCTTCAGAGTCTTCAAGGATGGAAGCAAGCGCGCCGTGCTCTTGTGCTCCGATGGTACAAGGTTAGTCGCGCTATTCAGTGTAGCAGCTGTGCAGAATAATTTCTCGTTACATTAACCGTGCGTGTTTCTTTCTTTCCTTCTTTGGCAGATCTACATTAGCGAAAGGAGACTACTAGAACCCTTCTTTTGCTTTGCTGGGTATGTGGGCGTCGATTTGAGCGATAAGAGGCTGTCGCTCAGGAGTTTGTTCGATCATTCGGTTGTGGAGAGCTTTGGAAAGACGTGCATTACGTCGAGGGTTTATCCAACGTTGGCACCATAGAGACTCTGGATGCTTGGAACATGAAGAGGCCTCATATGAACCACAACCACAACCACAACCACTAGTAGTAGTTCACAATCACAAATCATATCAACGAAGATTTAGCTGTTAAGTAATTTACCACACACATCACTTTCTACAGCGGACATTGTGTATGATAATTACTCGCCAAAGTTAAAGCAAATTGGGGTTATATCTGCACACACACAAACAAACTGAAGGCTATATAAAAAATTGGGACCTATATGACCATTTTCCCCTTTTCTTTTAATTTAAATTAAAAATAATAATTGAACATCATTA
>JAULKM010000003.1:9027845-9039023 GCA_032355605.1 Rubia tinctorum | reverse complement strand
TACATTGGTCACAAAATCGCAGATTAAAGATTAAGGAAAAAGTCTCGCCAATCTCTTGGGAAACGAACTTGCTCGCAACTATACTGGTCGGTATGCCCATACCGACCGCAGAATTCTGAACAAAAAATTCAGCTTAGAGCTCGATTTATTTTTGGTGTAAAACGACACACCAGTCTTCAGACCACTGCTAGGCCACCACCGGACCATCGTTGGACCGTCGTCGGACTACTGTTGCACCGCCGCCATAACAGATAGGGTTAAAAAACCGATAAAGTTAAATTAACACATTCTAAGAACTTATAAGGTTATATCAACACATTCGTAAAAAAATGTAGTATATCAACATATACTATAAAAACAAAGTGCCATACACTAGTGGAGAAAGGATGGATTAGAGGTGATTCTATCGTACCAGAGAAGACACTTTAGAATCACCTTTAATGGATATGCCTTTGATCAAAATCAATCAAGGGCGGTTCAAATAAGCGTTTTTAATAGGATCAAAAACAGTTTCTGAACTCAAAGGCGATTCTAAAGGAGAACCCGTCTTTAATCGATCACCATTAAAGGCGGAACCACCTTTAATTAATTTGAACTACCTTTAAAATGACATGTGATGGATTTTCAAACTCGCAACCCCTTCCGGATCTCAATTAAAGGCGGTTCCATCCGAAACCGACTTCTAATGCCGCCTTTAATAGGGCTCTCTCTACTAGTGATATATTTACAAACCAATGCCAACTGCACGCAAACGTCATTTCAACCTCTTCTACCGATTGTCGATGTACCAGAGTGTGATTTTAGCGGCGAAGAAAGAGTTTTGGCGAGATCGACGTACCGGCGTTGAAGTGGAGGTGCGGAAACTTTTCAAAAATGGTATCTTCATCTGAAATTTCCCTTAATTCACTAGATTAATGCGATATTGAGTTTGATTATGTGATTTTCTTTTGATTTTCGTCACATGAATAGATATATGCGGTATAGAGTATACGGATTTTGTTGATATTTTGTTTATTTTGTTGAATTCAGTCTGACTTGATTATTTGATGACATTTGGTATTGTATGTGTAGTTGTTATTTTGTTGTGTTCTTCGACCTAGGATTTTTAATGTAGACTGGTTTTACTTTTATAATATGTGCCGATATAACCATACAATTTTTACGAATGTGCTGATATAACCATACAATTTTTACGAATGTGCTGATATAACCCTATAAGTTTTAGAAATGTTCTGATATAACCTTTTTAAAATTTAAAATGTGCTGATATAATCCTAACTGGTCCGGCGGTGGTCAGATGACGGTCCCACGATGGGGTATAATTGTCCACCTAAATTCAGTTTAAGTATATGGAGTTATATTTATATATATCTCAAGTCTTAAATTACAATATTTTGTGACCATTCCACCATCTGATTTTTCCTCAAATTAAAAAATCATTCAGAAATCTGGAATATAAACAAATGTATTAATTCTCAAAGGTCATTAATTATTTTCATGCAAAAATGGATAGCATAGGAAAATATGGGTATACAATACACTTGCATCTGAAGATTTCTATTTCCAAATTTTTACTTATTTCAGCCTCTGCTAATTTTGTAATACTTTTTTCTCTCTCTCGTTTTTAAGTGGAAAATTTTCTAACAGTTCATTCTCATTTTTCTGATTTCATAGTCATAAAAGGTAATCGTATTTGCTTTTAATAAGTAAAATTATAAAAACGTAATGGCGTAATAAACAAACAAACCATTATAATATCGTATTTGTAGACTTTTATATGATCTCAAATTGGATAAAACGAATTTCTACCATATATGCAAATAAAGTCGTAGTAGAATAAAAACATACTACTTCCATGATTCATCCCTTGGTATGGTTTTCTCTTACTCGTCTTTCAATTTTCAATAAACATGAATATCTCAAATTGAGTGTCTGAACATTAAAAATTTAAATTTTTAATGAATATTATACAAATACAAATTTTGTTTTAGATCATCTAACCATTAGACAAATCAATTTATAAATGATGTAATTATTTGAGTTATTTGATGTTTGTTTTTATTTATTCCAACGAGGTTCCAATAACTTTAAAAAAAATTTAAAATGTATTCTATTGTACTTATAAATAATTATAATTTGACCATAAAAATTATTGAAACGAAGTTTCAAATGATCCATCTAACCGTAACAAAAGACTTTCTCGTATATAAATTCAATTTTTTAATATATATTATCATTTAAATGTTAATAGTAATTAAAATTAGGCAAAGTCTAGGAAAAAAATCGTATTTCTATAGGTATATGGAAAGACGAGGTTGAATTAGAATTATAAAAAGGTAAAAGGTTTTAGTTGCAATATTAAAATTTATTATGCAACGTGCAATAGTTATAAGTTTATAAACCGATTAATACAACTCAAAAAATTTATCTTGATTTTATCTAATTTACCGTTTAAACTCTGGTTTTTCCATAACTAATGGAAAGATTGTCTTTCAAGACATGAACTCTTAAAATTATCCAAAATTATTTAATAAAACTCATAAGGTAGCTTACGAAGGACATATGGTAGTACTAATCCATTAATATAGATAACTAATGATAAATATTCTTCCTATCACACCACAACGTATATCATTAACATCAGATAATTCCATTCCAATGGATATATAACTTATAAAGAAGCTAAAATCACAATTAATACCTCTCAATCAACAAACGAATATTTTCCAATCATGATGTTGATCATGTAGTGAATGTGTTATTGTGAATGTGTTAATATTACACTTTTTGCACGTCATATTACTTTCCCATCATTATTAAGTAATTTTGTCTCTTGAAAGACGGTTTTCATAAATTATGAAAAAATCATGTTTTAAACTGTAAATTAGTATTCATCATAAAACTTTTGCAAATTAGTATTCTTTCTGTTTATCTATTTGTGGCATACTTACCTTATTGGAATGTCTTTTTTTTAAAAAATGCTACACTTTCCATTTTCGGCAAGATTTCTTTAATATCACCCACTCATTCTACTTTTTACTTTCTACCTTCAATTTCATCGCCCAAATCTAAGAGCCTAAATCTAGTGTGCCACTGTTAATGAAACGGAGGGAGTATGCAAATTAGTCTTCTCTATCAACTAAAACTTTTTACCTTTTTCTACTATTCTAGTTAATTTCCATCATTTCATAAACATATGGAAAATGTCTTTCCGAAGATTATGCGATTTTATATCGTATCACCCGAACCAATATTCATCATAAATCGAATATCCCAAGATGAGTATATATGCAACAAAATAAAAGGCGTTGTTATACCTGGTAGTAACTAATTGCAAAAGGATATCTGCAGATTTGTTTCGTTTTGTTTTCTTAAAACTAGACATAGAGTTTGACACAAATAATTAAGGGAAAGAATATTGGATGTTAAATTCTGATACAGTTGCAAGATAAACCTTACTTAAACAACCGCAATATTATCCAAATAATCAATCCTATCCACAATTTTACTCCTCATTCTATAAATACAATACATATACCACATCCTTCCCCATCATTTGTTTGTCAAATGATTTCACAGTACATTTGATTTAACCATGGGTTGTTTGAAGGTTAAGGTTGATGCAAGGGTTTACCCTGTTTTGTTACTGCTGCTGCTTGCAATTAGCAAGGATTATGGGGTAGAAGCGTCGCACGATATTTACGACGGATTTCAATCCGTTTCTCCCGCCACCACAAAACACGCTCTCAGAACGGCCTACCATTTTCAACCGCAGAAGCATTGGATTAACGGTACCTTTTTCGTGCTTTTTCATCTTCACCATTTTCATGTAGAGAAAGACTCGACTTCGTTTAAGTAAAATTTTAAAAATTATAAATGTACGCTATGTCATCTTTCACCTTTAAACAATTGTATTTAAATTCGGAACATTGGATGCGATGGTAAGTCTCACCAAGCCTTTGTATATATTTTTTAAGCTACAAATGTTATCTGAATATGAATATATTACAGTAGTTGAAATTTGGGGAGTTAGTTGATTTGGATGCCCTTGAATTTCTATTCGTTTAGTGCATGGATGCATTGAAAAAGAGTTACTTATGAAGCTCTTAACATGTGGTCTGTATTGTATGGTTTTGTTGTTGGTTTTAAATTTTGAATTCATCTCATCATAAAGGGCATTATCGTCAATAATATCACCCAAGCTCAAATTGAACTATTATGCATGGATTTTTTTTTCCAATTAATCATAGAAGTGTGGTGTTGCCTTAATTAGTAAAATTATACTACTAGTAATTTTTTCCCTTCTATTATACCCTGATAATTTGAAGTTTTTAATAAGTAAATTGTACTCCAAGTTTACTAATATTTGAAATTTGCATTTTCATGTACACGGGGATGGACGAATTAACTGAAAACAGACCCCAATGGTAAGTTATTCTTTCACTAATAATTGTGTTTTCCTTCTTCTTAAATTTATAAAGTAGACTTTTTTTATAAATCTATTTTTTTGGGGCAGGGCCGATGTACTACAATGGAGTGTATCACCTTTTCTACCAGTACAACCCGAACGGTTCCGTCTGGGGTAACATAGTCTGGGCCCACTCGGTTTCCACCGATCTGATCAACTGGACCCCACTAGACCCGGCAATCTACCCATCCAAACCGTTCGATCAGTACGGAACCTGGTCCGGTTCCGCCACCATTTTACCCGGAAACAAACCCGTCATTTTCTACACCGGCATCATAGACGCCAACCAAACCCAAGTCCAAAACTACGCCGTACCCGCCAATCTATCCGACCCGTATCTCCGGGAATGGGTCAAACCCGACGACAACCCGCTGATAGTATCCGACCCGAGCATCAACAAGACCGCGTTCCGGGACCCGACGACGGCGTGGAGAACGCCGGACGGCCACTGGAAGCTCCTGGTCTCCGGCCGGAGAGAGGAGAGAGGGATCGCGTATCTCTACCGGAGCCGGGACTTCAAGAAATGGGTCAAGGCGAAGCACCCGTTGCACTCGAGAGCGGAAACGGGTAACTGGGAATGCCCCGATTTCTACCCGGTGGCGAAATACGGGCAGAAGGGGCTGGACACGTCGGTGGCGGGCCGAAACGTGAAGCACGTGCTGAAAATCAGCCTTGATCGGACGAGGTTTGATTACTACACGATTGGTACGTATTACAACGTTGGCGGTGGCAAGGAGAGGTTCGTTCCGGATCGAAATTTGGTTGACGGGTTGAAAGGACTGAGATATGATTGGGGCAATGGGTATGCTTCGAAGACGTTCTTTGACCCGCTTAAGAATAGGCGGGTTTTGTGGATTTGGGCTAACGAGTCGGATCCTGTTCAGGATGATATCAACAAGGGATGGGCGGGCATTCAGGTAACTTGCATCATAAGTTTATTTTTATTTTGCATTAATATCATATGATTCCCTGACCGTTGTGACATTACATGATTTGGGTGACAATTTTTATTCCCTCCCCTTTAAAATTATACCATACTCCTAGTACAGTAGGTAGTTTTACCTGAATTTATTTATTTATTTATATTTATTTATTTATTTATATTTATTATTATAATTACCTCATTCATTTATTGCCATACGGTAATAGGAATTGCTTTGCTTATATGGCTATTAATTCACCCATCTTATTTTCATACTTTTGATTAATTTTTGTCAACATATTTCCCTCACAAAATTTATGAATGTTCTGATGTAACATGACAATGATTACGACAAATATAATTCTTGTCTCGTAGTTGATTCCGAGGACCGTAACGTTGGACCCGAACGGGAAGCAATTGCTGCAATGGCCGATTTCAGAATTGGAAACTTTGAGGGATCAAAACACGTATCTGATCGATCAGGAGATGAAGAAAGGCGGCGTAATCGAAGTTCCCGTAAAATGGCCTGCGCAGGCGGATGTGGAAGTGACGTTCACCTTCTCCAGCTTGGACTCGGCGGAGCCGTTCGATCCCAAATGGAGACATCTTTATCCCCAGGACGTTTGCAGCCAGAGAGGATCCTCCGTCGAGGGAGGGCTCGGGCCTTTCGGCCTCCTCACACTCGCCTCCCACCACCTCGAAGAATACACCCCCGTCTTCTTCAGAGTTTTTAAGGACGGAAGCAAACACATCGTGCTCTTGTGCTCCGATGGTACCAGGTTAGTCGCACTATTCAGCGCAGTAGTTTTACAGAATAATTTCTCGTCATTACCTGTGTTTGTTTGTTTCGCAGATCTACATTGGCGAAAGGAGACTACTACCACCCTTCGTTTGCTGGGTACGTGGATGTCGATTTGAGCGATAGGAGGCTGTCGCTCAGGAGTTTGATCGATCATTCGGTTGTGGAGAGTTTCGGGGCTAAGGGAAAGACGTGCATTACGTCGAGGGTGTATCCAACGTTGGCAGTAGGTAGCAATGCTCACCTGTACGTGTTCAACAACGGTACAGAGACTGTCACGATAGAGACTCTAGATGCTTGGAACATGAAGAGGCCTCATATGAACCACAACCACTAGTAGTTCACAATCACAAATTGTATCGGCTAAGGTTTAGCTTTTAAGTAGTTTACCACACCACTTTCTATAGAGGACATTGTGTATGATAATAACTCAGCCAAATTTTCCTTATTCTCCGTGTTACCATTGAGCCTGCATTCCTGTCGTGGTGACGAAAATGCAGGTTTAATGGTAAAACATTTCACTTTAGAGTAAAGAAGTTGTGAGTTTACATCATGAGAAAACACTGTAACTAAAATGTTAAATATATTATCGTTAAATCACCTTGTTCTCGTTATTGCAAATGCTACCATAGATTCACTACAGTTATGTGAATGTCAGTGCCAGATAGCATTTATGCACTTATGATTGTAAGTTATAACTACGAAGAATCATTGTGGAAAATCGTCCAGATCAACTAACCTACTAGCGAGGCCACTTTTGGAGTCACGATCTCAAGAAGCCCCTTGGGATTATCCACATGAACCCAATGCCCTGATTTAGGAAGTACGTAATGAACAACTTTTCCTCCAGCTTCATCTGCTCTTCTAGCAGCAAGCCGTTGAATGTCCTGGATGATTTCTGGCGTCCATCTGTCGCTGTTTTCTGCCTGAACAATGGCTATTTCCATCCCTTTTGGCGGTCTCTCTAGCAGATCCCAATAGTCAGTTTCTCTGTGAGATTTGAGTGCAAGGTGTTAGGGAGTACAAATTGATACACGGGGCGTAAACTAATTTAATGCTTGCAAGAGAAGAAGGCGGAATACCTGTAAGAATTGAACATTTGGACAGCACCTTCAAGATTAAATGCCCATTTCACTTCGTCTCCAGATTTCTTCAAGTTGCTTCCTATCCATTCGGACAATGCTTTTGTAAATCCAAGCTGCATCAAGTGATCCACTAGCCATCTTACATGACAGAAAAAGATAGGTTGTTCAATACAACCGCCATCTAAAGGAAACTAACTTGACGAATATCAAACCAAGACAAAAGGAACTCTCTTAAGTCTATATAAAGAAGCATTCCATGCAATTCTCAAAGCATATATTCACCAGCATGATATCAACGGAGGATGCTCCACTAACATAATAGAATACAGGATGGCACCAAGAAAAGTCATTAACCACATCAAGAATTTGGAGAGTTCTTACTTTCGTGATGGTATAGGAGAAGGCAGGCTCTGCAAGGTCTTCAAAACTTTTTCTACTTCTCCATCACTGTCATCGGACTTCACTTTTCCAGGAACTGAGTCCAATATCCACAGCTGCTCTGCATCCGAAATTGTGTCACTCAATTGACGAATATACACCATTAACAAAGAACAACCAGCTTTCACTCAAACAAACATGAAATGTATGAGGCTGCAATTGCAAGCGCCACAAAATTCTTTTACTATTTGGAATCACATGAGGGTATATATACTAACAAGAAGATGACCAAAAGATTGCACAAAAACATCAGGATTCATAAAATCATCCTTACAAAAACCACTGAAATCACCTGTCGAGGCAAAGGAACATGAGGACCATAATCGCCACGAACACAGCTGCGAGCGAAATGCAACGCCACTTTACCACCCATAGAATGCCCAATCACGACGTCGGGCCAATCCCATCCCTTGGACTTCACCAAATCAGCCAAATCCTGAGCCGCGCTCCCAATTTCATGGGGCGGGGACAATCCTTCTATCTCTGCCGATCTCCCGTGATTCCTCAAATCCGCCAGCACCATCCTCCATTTCTCTGCCAAATCAAAAACAAATCATCATAGCCTTGTTTCGCCACTAAAACAGTGAAATCTAATTCTTATTCGTCCGATATTTACCGGGAAGCGAGGCCGCGAGGATGCGAGAGAAAGAGCGCCAGTTACGTCCAGAACCTAAGAGACCGTGGAGAACAAAGGCTGTACTGGAATAGGAGTCGTCGGGAGAACGTCGGACCTCCTCGTAAGCTAGGGTTTCGAGAGTCCGGGTGGTCCGGTGACGGAAGGGGCTGATGATCGGTGATGGAAAGAACCGGTTGCATAATTTTGAACCGGATCGAGTTATTTTTGTGATAGTCGTCGACATTGATCGGAGTATCAACGATCCCGGTTTTACTAGCTCGATGGCTGCAAAGATAAAGTGGGCGCCAAAAGGAAAAGCGGACGCCGCAAAATGAAAAACAGAATTAACTCAACCATAATTGATACTCCCTTCATCAGCCAATAATGTTTTTTATTTTAACACATTTTGCTTTTTCTTCTTTAAAATTAATTTGAACTGTTCTTAATCCTTACACAGTAAAATGATATGTCATACTCCCTCTCGTATCTTAACAATGACTCATTTTTTTCTGAAATTTTTTCAAGGCATGTTTGACCACCGATAACTTTAATTTCAAACAGTAATGGATTATAAAATTTTAATTTTTAGAAACTACATGTTATGGAGAATTCAAAGACACTTCGCATGACATTCGTTATTATATGCAATTAAAGTTATTAATGGTCAAATATGCCTTGAAAATTTCTCCAGTCAAACTAAGACAGTGTTAGAAAACCAGAGTACATAATTGAACGGAAGGAGTAATTATTTAGGAAAAAATGTTTGAGTAATTGTTGTGAAAATCACTAATTTTGCACTAATTAATTAAGGAAATGATAAGAACTTGTTGTAGAAAATAACATGGAAAATAAGATAAAAAGAAAAGGATGAGATGAGATGAAGTAAGAAAATGAGAAAGTGAGAATTCGAGTTGCAATTTTTTCATCCTTTCAAGGGTATTTATAGGAGAAATTTAGGGGTAATTACACAATGTTCCCCTAGAGTAAATGAATAGTAAATAATTAATTATCACAAATCTATTTTATTACTAATGAACATTTCATTATTCATTACAACATTTTCTTTACAAGTGTTACTATAATTTTTAGTTTTCGAAAGTTTAGATACGTTCAAGATCAGTGTTAACTTTAGATAACCATATCACCAACAATCAGTATTGATGAATTTTTTTAAATGTTTATTACAAGTTTCTGAATAATAAATACATTTGTAGTCCTAACTTAAGTTTGAAAGTGTCAATATAACTCTACAATCTCAGAAAGTGTCAATTTAACTCTAACTAATTATTGTATGTGTCAATCAAATCCTAACTTTCAAAAGAGATTGTGCTGATATAGCCAAACTCTCTAATTCAGCATTGACCAAAAGAATTCAGGCATGACCAGAAAATGAAATGACAAAAAAACCCTTATAACAAACCTATCTTTCTTCAGAATGTCGTCGCCGCTCCACCACTGTTGCCGCCAAGCTCCGCCGCTTCCACCGTCGTGCTCCCTCCCGCCACCACTTTCCCTTCCACGCCGCCACTTTCCCTCCTTCATGTAACCCTCCCTACATCGTGAGTGCCGCCTAGCGTCGTCGTCATTCTCCTCCCTCTCCTCAGTGTAGTCGCCATCTTCCTTCCTCTCCCCAACGAAACCACCCTCCCCCTCCCTCTCCCCCCCAACGCTGCAACCTCTTTCTCTCTCTCCCTTCCGCCCTAGCGCCTGCTTCCTCTCCCCATAGCTACACCCTAAAGCCTCCTCCCAAACCCAAACTCATCGCACAACCAACACCCACAGAGAGAGAGACGGCGGGATCCGGGTACAAGTTCCATCTGGGCGGGTTCCATTAGGGCTCGACGGAGAGATGGGCTTTGAGCTCCTCAGAGAGGTGGTGGTCGTAGGGATTGAACGGGAGCGGGGTGATTAGAGAGAGACGGCGGAGGAATGGTTTTCCCTTTTTGAATATTTTTTAATTCAAGGGTAAAGTAATTTTTTAACCAAAATCCAACCAAATGAACGTTGACTAAAAAGTCAACATATTCAAAGGTTATTTTAGCACTTTATGAGATTGCAGGGTGATATTCACCCTTTCAGCCTAAGTCAGGGTCATTTTAGCATACAACTCTTGTTTTTAAGTGTTCATATTACCCTAAATTATCTTATAGGTCTAAATATAACCCCAAAAATTTAGTGTAAATATAATCCTAATTTACTCAAGTTTTGGTCAGTTTCGATCTTCACCATTTTCTAGTCGATGGACCGAAATACCCTTCATTTTTTAAATGCATGTGTGCTGTATTTATGTAATGAGCATAGTGTAATTCAAGTTTTAAAAAGAAAAATTTCCACCACTACTATAACGCCTTCAAACTTCTTTTTTCATTATTTGTAGAAACCATTTCATATTCTTTGTAAAGCCTCTTCGCAGTGGTTGTTATCGTTGTTGCTGCTTTGCAATCTTAACCCCCTCTTTTGACAAATTTGTCATGATTTTATGGGAGGAGTGAGATTCGAGAACTCAAAAGCGATTGGCGATGCTGGTGTAGGAAGTGGGGTTTTGGGGAGTGGAAACTTCGACAAGGTAGTGAGGTGGGAGTGATACGGTTTTAAAACCATTGGCGGTTAATCTGATCGTGGAATGGATTAGAGCGATGACTAAGGAACCTCAAGATAAGGAAGAGGAAACTTTGACAATGCAATGGTGGTGGGGAGTAGCAGGACTCTGAAAGCACTGACGACTAGGGATGATCATGGGTCGGGTCTAATGAGACTCAGACCCGACCCTAAGAAAATTTAGTTAGACCCAGACTCGACCCGGACCCGTAGGGTCTGAAAATTTTAGACCCGTACCCAGACCCGATGGGT
>JAULKM010000003.1:8987415-9006523 GCA_032355605.1 Rubia tinctorum | reverse complement strand
AATGGAAGTGATAACATTCCCCATATGCAATTATTGTGAATGAATGAGTGAATGAGTCTAGGATCTATAAGAGGTTTCAAACTGGGAATCAATTGCCGCCAAGGCTTTGTTAATTGTTATTTTACCAACTTTTTAGTAGCTTGTTGCATAATATAAATTTTAGTTTACTTTGATAGTTATGTTGTCTTTCAATGCATAACTTAGACAACTAACCACCCCCCCCCCCCCTTTACATGCTTTCTTATAGATCCATATATATATCTAGTCTAGTATTTACCCTTATATGTGTAAACCCTTAGGAAAATCCATCTTCTCTATTGACGACCCCGACTTGTCATTATCTACTTAGTTGTAGTTAGGAAGCAATTTGGGCTTTTAAATTGTATTTTTGAGAGGTACGAAGACGACCTACTAGATTACAAAGTTGTTAGGCATGGATTTTGAAATACAATACAAAAAGGGAGTGGAGAATAGTGTGGTTGATGCTTTGTCCAGGGTTCACTCAGAAGTTCATGATAATCAAAAGGGGAATAGTTCATATTCTACTATTTGGGATGAGGATGGTACTCTACTCCTGAAGAGATTAAATTGTTACTAGATAGCTTGGTTTGCAGGAAAGGAAATCAACAAGAATTTGGAATTGCAAACTCAGAAATTTTGGACAACATACGAGATCAAATATAACAGCAGGCATCAGGGACTGCTAATTCAAAAGATTTGGACAACTCTGTAACTGATGAAGAACTTTATTTGCATTCATCTTGCAAGGCCATATCATCCATCTCAGTTCTACCTATTTGAATGCCTCAGATTGAGTCCAGCTACGAGGATGATGAAACAACTCAAGCTTTGATAGCTACCGCTTTACTTCAGAATGATCAGCCACCAGATTATACATATGTTAATGGAGTTCTTAAGAAGGTTAGGGGATTTACATTGGAACTAATAGGAACATTAAACAGCAAATTTTGGAGGCCATGCATTCTTCTCCTATAGGAGGACATTATGGCCAAACTGCTACTATTAGAAGAATTTTAACATACTTTCATTGGTCTGGTATGATGCAAGAGATAATTGAGTATATTAGGAACTGTGAAGTTTGTCAGAGACACAAAAGTAAGCATTGCAAGACACCTAGTCTTTTACAACCTCTTCCTATGCCCAGTCAAACTTGGAGACAAATTAAAATGGATTTTATAGATAGGCTTCCTGAATCTCATGTTTTTGATACTATACTTGTGGTGGTGGAAAGGTTGACAAAGACCAGCCATTTTGTAGCTTTGTCTCATCAATTTTCTGCTCAGGAAGTAACTCGGTGGTTCTTGACAATATCAGTAAACTTCATGTTATTCCATAAACAATCATTTTGGATAAGGACAAACTTTTCACAAGTCATTTTTTGGACTGAACTCTTTAACAAAATGGGAGTCAAACTGCAATTGAGCACAACCTATCATCCGGAGACCGATGGACAAACAGAGAGAGTGAACCAAATACCGGAGTCATATCTCAGATGTTTTTGCAGTCATACGCCTTCTTCATGGCAGGAGTGGTTGAACACTGTTTAATGGTGGTATAATGCCACCCATCAATCTAGCATCAATATGACTCCATATGCGGCTTTATACGGAATTAAGCCCTTGCAATTACCATTAGACATTCTTACAGTTTCATTCATACCAGCAACTTAAAACATGTTGGAACAAAGAGCAAAACTTTATCATATTTTGAAAGATCAACTTCGTAAGGTTGTGGAAAGAATGAAAGTTACTGCTAATAGGATGAGGTCTGACTGATCATTTGAAGTATGAGATCTGGTTTACCTTAAACTTCATAAGTATAAACAACAATCGGTTCAATTTAAAAGCAATGCCAAGTTAGCTACCAAATACTTTGGACCTTATGAAGTACTGAACAAGATAGATGATGTGGATTAAAAATTAAAGATTTCTCCAACCAGTAAAGTGCATCCAGTCTTCCATGTTTCTTTACTGAAGAAACACAATGTTCCAGCACCTGAAGTTTGAACTAAAATTCCACTGGTGGAAGCAGAGAATTTTACAACCTTAATTCCTAAGCAAGTTTTACAAAGAAGGATAGTTGAAAAGGAAGAAACCAGGAAGTTGAATGGCTGATTGAGTGGAAAAATCTTTCAGGTGAAGAAGCATCTTGGGAAAACTCTGAGTTTATCAAAAATCAATTTCCATGTTTTAAAGCTTGAGGACAAGCTTCATTTAACAGACATGGAGTGTTAAAATCCAAGGAATTAAATGCAAATTGCGAAAAATTACCTAACTATCAACTAACAGATTCAGTTGGTTCTTAATCTGAGATAGCTGGAAGTTCAGTTTGGGGGGAAACAATTCCTTTAGTTGATTAGGATCACAGAATTATCATTCATTCATTCTTTTGAATCTTGAAGATTGTTGTTTCTCTCTCATCTCAACCTCTTCATTCTTTCTCATCAAACTCTCAAATTGTACTTGTTTTGGTTGGAGTATTATCGAAGAAAATCAGTAAAAGAGTTGCTTTTACTTGTTTTTGCATTCTGATTAGGGGTGACAAATGGGCGGAAGAGTCAAATATGAGTTGGGTAATATGAGTAATTAAAAAATATTGACATACCCATTTCAACCCATTTAATGATGGGTCAAAATGGGTCGGATACAAATGGGTCAAGTTAAAACCCGTTCAACCCGCAGATCAAAATAACTTAATATGTTGGTAAAAAATGGGTAGACCCATGGGTTTTAACCCATATGAGTTGAAATATAAACCCATATAGATTTTTTTGTGTTTTAAAATTTTAGTTTTTTTAGATATAATGCTGTATCGGTTTGTCTATATGTTGCAAAACATGCTAATCACATGGCTAGTTCCCTTATAATTTGCAAGATCCGAGTAAAAAACAGCCTTGGTATTGGCATAGCTTGTGATCAGTAAAAAAAAATTGATAGCAATGTGATCAGTAAATTGATTCAACCTAGATTATGCTTTAAGCGATGTACTCTTTGGTAGCATATGAGAACTAGGAGTATAAGATTACAAGAAGGCTGGTGTAGTAGCTAGCTAACCAACATCCAATTGGCAATTGTAGCATGAAAGCCAAGGGAGCAGTCAGGTTAAATCAATTTGTCAGCATTTCGTTTGACATCAGGTAAGCAAAACAGTGCGGACGGGTCACGGAAAAGAATACAATGGGTAAATTAGCGGATTTGACTCGCAGGTATATCAATTTTATCAACTTGCGGTCAATCCACAAACTCAACCTATTCAACTCATATTTTTTAATTACTCATTTAACTTAATATTTATTTGGGTCCGTCTCTTGAAAGACGGTCTTTTCATAAGTCAGGGAAAGACCAGGGTTTAAAGTGTAAATTAGAAGGAATGAAGATAAAATTTTTGGGTTGTATGAACCGGGTTATAAAATTTATAACTACTACACGTTGGATAATAAAACTTCAATATTGCAACAAAGACCTTTTACCTTTTATTATTATAATTAAACCTCATCTTTCCATAAGTGTATGGAAAGACCGTCTTTCCCAAAACTTTGTTTTTTTTTTGTTTCGCATAGCTTTGGCGGAAAAAATTCTCATGACTTTTCATGTAAAAGTATGCATGCACATTTCACCTTCTTCCGATGGTCTTTCTGTTTTCCCTTTATATACACGCCACATTTCTTCATAAAGTTGTCGAAAAAAAATGGAGCATGAATACTGCCCAGGTTTTAGGTTTTTCCCAATAGAAGCAGAGCTCATCACTTTCTATCTTCACAACAAGCTTCAGGGAACAAGGCCCGACATTGATAGGGTTATCCCACTCCTCGATATTTACGATCATGTCCCTTCCCATCTCCCCCGTAAGTCAGCTTTCTCCGTTCCACCCGAATCTGCGCCCTTACTACGGGTCATGCGGTCGAAGTTGTCGAGCTTTGACAACATATTTGAGTGGATGTGTGAAAAATGATACTATCGTAATGAAATGTTGTTAGATTCATTGTAACACGTAGTTTATGAGTATTAACTTTTTACGTTATTATACGTAGTTGCATATGTTTACAGTCAAACATGTTTACCGGAGACCGGGAAAAAGATTCTGTGAAATATTGTGCGCTTAGATGTTAATGTGTTTGCAGAATTGGCGGGGGAATGTTGCCGGGGGGAGACGGAGCAATGGTTTTTCTTCGTGCCGATGCAAGATAGGGAGGCTCGTGGGGGAAGGCCGAATCGGCTGACGAATGAAGGATACTGGAAAGCCACGGGTTCGCCCGGATATGTTTACTCGTCGCAGAATCGGGTGATCGGAGTGAAGAGAACCATGGTGTTTTACCAAGGTAGAGCTCCCAATGGCCACAAAACTTCATGGAAAATGAATGAGTATAGAGCCACCGAACCCCAAGATCCCTCCTCTAACCCTCCGAAGGTACGTAGATTTTATTTTAGCCTTTTAGTAATTAAATTTCTTAACTCTAATCAAAGACTCGTTCTTTCTAAATTATCCGCACTGCAATTCAATTCTAAGGTTGTGTTTGTCAGAATTGTGGTTATAAGCAAAGTTGGATTATTTTAAAAGCAGAGGGAGGTCAAATTCTACTTTCCTCCCAAAAATAGCCTATACTTTCAAAATAAACTGGTTTTTAACACTTTATCGAAAACTAAAAAGTGTTTTTCTTATAAAAAAAAACATCTTACAAGCTCTGCAAAACATAGCCTAAATCAGCTCGGGAGATCAGTGCCCTGCCCTAAGTAAGTGAGAATTTGTGTAGTAGGATTTATTAGTAAACCGTAGTTTTCGGGAGAGAGAGTAACTTCATCTTACCTATAGACATGTTTGTTTGGTTAAAGGATGAACTAGATTTCAAAACCAAACAGATGTAGTAGTCAGTGGAGAGATTGTGTCTTCCCAGAGTGTTTAATCTAAAAGCTGAGATTCTTTTGAGTATTATCATGATGATCTACGAATTATCATTCTTGTCACTTAGTATTTTTTAACAAGGATAATGTTTGATGGAAAAGTAAAACAAAATAAGTTCTAATTACTACTGAAACATTTCGTGATTGTGCATGGCCCTATGAATCATGCAGGTTTATACTTTAACATCATACTAAGTTTAACCTGGCACATGCATACTTGTATAATATTTGTAATGGTCATCCAAAATCATTTACTGATTTAAACTTATTTGTTTTTCATTTGTTTTAAATTGATAAGTATTGATCATAAAATCTCACACGCAAAAATCATTCTGCGAAATCCCATTATATTCATCTTTGTATCATCAATTTCCAATAGTTTAATCAATATAATTAATTAATTAATTGATGCTACTGCTGATTTAAGAAAATTCTATAAAACTGCGTGGTACACTAAATCGTGAACCTTAACTTAAACTGGACAGCCGACAGGATGGGATTACATTTCTCCCAGTTCCCACCCAGATTACATACAGTTCCTACTTCTGCAGCATCCCTGTTAATTGTTTTTTCTATTTAATTTGCACAAATTTATAAGAATATACATACTTATGACTACAACTGAATTGAATATAAATGTAGGTAAGACAAGAGCTGAGCTTGTGCCGAGTATACAACGGATCAAAGTCGATTAGGGCATTTGACAGGCGCCCCCCACCTGCTGCTGCTACATCTTCATCCGCCGCTCCTCTTCATCTCAACCCTTCATCTCTACCTCATCATCCGGAAGTTATAACCTCCTCATCTTCATCGGGAGAGGACGCCCCTCCTCCTCCTCCCCCGCCTCAAGCGATGGATACCGGTGATGATCAGAACTTTATGGATGTGAATTTCCAAAATGTACCCATGTGGGATTTTGAAGAACAGTTCAAGTACTGGTAGGAGAACCTTGGAGCAGCCATTTAAATCATTGTCATATATTTTCATGTTTTGAAAACAATCTCTTTAATAGAGTAGATATGGCAGCGTACTTATCTTTGCGACCATTGTATAATCTTATATTTATGAATATCGCATGAGTTTTACGTTCGTTGCATTTATAGCGAAAGATAAGTTCCATTAGATATCTATCGATCACGCTCTTGTCGTAACATATGTTGTGTTTGACAGAACTTATAAGCTATTTTAATCTAAACACTTTTTAGTGTTTGGTAAACTACTAAAAACAACTTATTATGAAAGCAGAAACTATTTTTGTGGTAAAAGTAGAAGCTAATCTCCCTCGCTTTCAAAATAAGTCAACTTTGCTTACAAACACAACTCCAGCTCTGCCAAACACACCAATATTGTAAGAGTTAAGACAACTATGGTATGAGTTGTATCTTTCTTCTAATCCCCGGACAAATCTATACATGGTTATAGGTTGCCCTAACGTGGCTCCTCTGATCTCTATGTATGCTAGCTAGCTAGCTAGGGCATGGTCTAAGTTCGATGTAATCGTTTTTGTTAATGTCCCAAATCGGTGGTTGACAAAATTACGATTCAATATATAAGATCACGAGTCACCCCTACATAGTGCAAATTGATTTTATGATAGTAGTCCATGGTTCTAATAGCTGTCTTTGAATTATGACTGTGAAAAATTTTCTGAGACGGAAGGAGTGATGCATTTCACAGACGAAAAGGTGCTTTCCTTGATTTGGTGGTCTGCAGCGAACCATTCCCTGTGGTTCAAAATCTTTGTTTGTGAAAAAACTTAAGTTTGCTGGTATAATACCAGCGAATCTATGCTTTAAATGTAAAAGGTTGCGATAAAACCCTAATTTGAGTCGGAACTAGATCTTAGTTAATTTACTCTTCCCTCAATAATATTGCGGGTCTAAAGTTAAACAGGACCCAAGTTTGTAACTTTTCGACAATTCAAAACCATAACAACGTTTTTCACTTCTACCATTCCATGATTTAAACCTACCTCGCTGTACGTTGACCATATAAATTGAGAAGACTGAAAAATCATGCATTTACTTTCGGCTACAATTAAATACTCGTGTACACTCTCAAATTTTTTTTTATGTGGGGAAGTAAGTATGTGGGGGTGAGGGTCTAATGTACATTGACATGTGTAAATGTCTTGAGAAGTCATTAGCGGTTTTTATTATTTTTATTTTTTAAATTTTTTTCTCTCATAAAATTTAACATATGTCAATCTATTATTGGTGTCTCACCCCCACATATTTAATTTCTCCACATAAATTTTTTTCTGTGTACACTCCATGGAGATTTGGAAGATCTGGCCAAAGGTGCTGGGCGATAGCAACTGTAATTATAATTTACTGTGCGTAGTATTAAAACCGCGTGCTCGCGATCACACTTTGATTGCGGCTTGAGGGTGTATAGCAGAGTGTGTTTTGGATTCAAATTGAAGAAGTCTAAAATTTTACTGGATTTTAATAAATATAAGTGATTGTGTCTCGTAGTTTAATTCCATCTAGGGGTGGCAAAATAGCTCGGTAACTCCCGAATTAAGCGAGTTATTTATTTTTAAATTCGGGTAAGTATGGTAATTAAAATGAGTTAAATAGGTAGCGAGTCAAATGAGTATTTGAAAAATATGGGTCGTGCAGGTTGAACTTGCGGGTTGAACGCGGTATACCCTTGAAACTCGCGGAGCGAGTTTAACCCATATGAGTTGGTATATAAACCCATGGGTTCATATATGGGTTGAAACCCGCAAATTTACCCATTTTTGACCATGAGTTGAATAGTTTTTCACCCGCGGGTTAAGATGGTTTCAACCCGACCCATTTTTAACCCATTATAAAATGGGTCATACCCATATTTTTTAACAACCCATATTACCTGACCCATATTCGACCCGACCGCCCATTTACCACCCCTAATTCTATCAGCAAATTAGAATCAATGTATGTAATTTAGTTGATTATTTGTAAAAATAATAATAAAATAATATTATTATTGTGTGAGATTTTGCCACATTCATCATAATGAATGCATGTTTCTAAAATATTTATATTATATATATTTTTTAAATTCATGATCAAAGGAGAGCGGTCTAGTTGACATGTAATTTTGATGTCCTTGCAATATGTTGGTTATTACTGGAGGTTTGGTAAATTGGATGTCAATTTTACTCATTTTAATTGCCGTAGGTTTTTTTCCCAGCATATGATTGATTGATTGATTTCCAGCATTCTTGTTAAACCGCCTCAAAGTTAGACCACTTATAATTAAACCTCATTTTCATAACTTTTAAAGTAAGATTATCATTATATATATATATATATATCAGGATATAATTTAAAAGATATTCAAAATTACGAGAACCACCAAAAAAACTTGAACCCCCAACATTGGAAGTAGTTTTCTCAGGTTGCGGATGGCATCGACTTCACTACGGTGATGAAGAGAGGCATATCGACGAGGGAGTGGCGGGTAATGGTGAAGATGGAGCGGTGGGTGGAGATGAATAGGGAGCGGAGGCGGCAGATCTGGGTGGTAAAGAGAGAAGAAGATAAAAACTAAGAAAGGAGAAAATAAGAGGATCGACCTTGTGTTAGAGAAAAAAACTAAGGAAAGAAATAAAGAAACACTAGACTACATATATTTGGGCCAAATAATTCAACAATGGTAGCTCATTAAAGGTGGATGTTCAATAGATCGTCTTTAATCGATGTCTATTAAAGACGGTTGCTCAAGAACCGTCTTTAATTGATTTTGAACCGCATTTAAAATAGGAATAGTTCCCGAACCTCCCAAGAATGCATATCATCAAAAAAATCAATAAATAAATAAATAATCACCCCGTATCTTTAATAACTCATTCTCCACTACTGAGTTAAAGATCATTTTCACCAACTTAAAATGTGTTGGCACGCAGATGTATTAAGAAGATTGTGGATAGTATATCCATAACTTCACTCATTAAAAATGTTTGGATACTTTTGAAATTTAAAAATATGAATTAAAAATTTATATTGAAATTAGGCAAAGTTTTGAAAAAAAATTATCTTTTTCACGGGTATATGGAAAGATGATCTTGAATTAGAATTATATAATGCAATATTAAAAATTTATTATGTAACGTGCAGTAGTTAATTATAAGCTTATAACCCGACTAATGCAATCCAAAAATTTTATCTTGATTTCTTCTATTTTACAGTTTAAACATGATTTTTTTCCCATAAGTTATGAAAATAGTGTCTTTCAACGGATGGACTTTAAAAGTATAACACTCCTATATCCCATTATTAAAATTTACAGATGACATGGTATAGAATATACTACCATTACTAACAAGGTACCATGTATATTCACTACTGCATGACAAGTACATAAGTACCGGAATTTGTCTACATAATGATTGATATTTGATCAAAAATCAGTATCCTATGTAGCTAAATATCGGTGCCTATGTAACTGTTCTTGAGTCTTTTTTTTTTTGGAGAAATAAGGTACGTATATGCGAGTGCTTTTGTAATACCAAATTAAATAAGATGAATATTAAGATCATATTGGAGCTTCTAAATCTTTTGCGGGGCCTTTGGATTTTCCATGTTACCACTTTGAGAAAGAGAGCAGTAGACTTTGGGTGAGCATCCACCAGCATGCCAGAAGGTTTTAAAAATAAAATAAAATTGATGCACGATTGCCACTTGCCCTTCCAATTTGTTAAAACCACTCCATGTGATATTCTCCACTGATTTTTTTTGTAACACGTTGTAAAACTGCCGGCAACCTTGAACTAAACGTTTTCTATAAGGCTTAATCATCTGAATTTTCATAAGCCTTATGAACGCATTTTGCTTTACAAAATAAATGGCAGCATTGAACGTAATATTTTACAAAATCTGGCTTCCTCTGAAGTTTCATGAGGTTGCATATTGAACATTTTGCTTTGTATGAGAATGGGCACAATATTAAATTGTATTTACTTGTGCATGAATTGTCATTAATGATTCCGTTGTACGGCATTTATATATGGACTTATTTTTTTTGAACTTCGGTCTATCCTATGTTCCGAACTCTAAACACGTGTTTTGGTAGTTGGGTTGACGATGTCTAAAAATCTGTTAGACCGCAGATGATAAATAACCGTCGTGTAACGTACTATGATCAACGGCGGTTGAACTTGAACCGTTGAAAGTGTCGTACAGTGGCTCTGTTGGAACATGTGTGTGGATTGCACTAAAGTGGACAACGGCAGTTGAACTGCTGTATAAGAAACCTTACAAAAAATATGCACTAAAAACTACTATTTTAAGACATTTTCGAGAGCGCTTCCAAAGGAGGAAGTGCCTTCTGAATTCACTTCCGACGTCGGTAGTTATTTTGAAAATGCTTCTGAAGTGTATTAAAGTAGGCAACGACGGTTAAACCGACATCTAATTAATCCTACAAAAAAGAACTAAAACTATAATTTAAGGCACGTATGAGACATTTCCGAAAGAGGTTCCCGATTCTGAAGTGCATTAAAGTAAGAAATCCTAGAAAAAATATTTCACCTTTACAATAGAGTGCAATCATTTTTCATTTCATTCTTCTAGTTTTCTATTCATTCTTTCATCCTTCGTTTCATTTTTCATTTCTTCTTCTTTCTTCATTCTCTCCCCCACCCCCACCCCCACCCCCACCCCTATCTAACACTTCCCCCTTTTCTTTTTAAATGCAAAATCATGGCAGAAACTTCAAATATGAAGAATGATTTCTTCTCTGTTTTGAGTTTCTCAATGTTAAACCCACCTATCAATTTTCATATATATATATATAGAGAGAGAGAGGGAGAGAGAGAGAGAGTTAAGTGCTAAATGACCCTAACTTTATGTTGAAAGTGCCAATATCACCCTGCAATTTCATAAATTACCAAAATAACCTTTGATCTCGTTGACTTTTAGTCAACCATTTTACTGTCGGATTTTGTTGAAAATACCAATTTTCCCTCATTCAAAAAAAGAAAAATACAAAAATATGAATTGACCACACTGGCCCTTATTATCCCACTTTCTTCTACAATTTCTTCCATCCTCACGCTGAAAGCACACAACCCGTCTCGTCACCGCTCATCACCGCTCGTCACCGCTCACATCTACCTCGTCACCGCCCATTATGGCGCTACTACCTCATCACCGCTTTTCACTGCTTGCTTGACTGAACGTATTTCTCACTCCTTTTTTACGGGAAGAAGAGGGATGGCGGAGGCGTGGCGGAAGTAGGAAGAGGGATGAGATGGGAGAGGAGGGGTGGGGTGGGGTGGAGCAAGGTTTTTGGTTGACTGCAGGGGGAGCTCGAGGCGGTGGGTGACGAAGACAGTGAGGGTCAGCGAGAAAGGGGCTATGGTTTAGGTGAATCGGGGATAATCGGGGTGGTGGGGATGGTGAATCGGGAGTGGTGAACCACTATCGGCGGTGGTCTCAGAGATGAGGAGGAGGGCGGCGAAGGGGGCAAGGGTTTAGGTGAATTGGGGAAATTTGGGGGTGGTGGTCTTGGAGAGAATGAGGAGAGGATAGTTAGGGTTTGGAGGTGGTGGGGGCTAGGGAAGAGTTAGGGTTTGGAGGAGATGGTGGAGGTGGCGGTGAATCTGGCGGCGGCGGTAGAGGCAGAGCACGGTGGTGGAGCACTTGCAGGTGGTAGCTACATATCGTGCACTGGTAAGTTTTTCCTTCCATTCTCTTCTTCTTGCATTCGCCACACACTGCTCCTCTGATGCCATTGTTACTAGTTTTGTTGCTGTGCTGGTTGGATTTGAATTTGAGGTAGTAGCGTCGGGGGGCAAGAGCTTGAGGGAACGTTGGTGGCTACCTTGAAAAGAGGCGGCGGCGGAGCACATCAGTGGCGGGAGCATTTGAAGAAAGAAAGATAGGTTGAGAGATATATTTTTAAAACTTTAGCTCATAAGTAAGGCTATTTTAGTCATTTCACTTTCTTCTCATTGCCGGAATTTAGAGGGTCAATGTCAGAAATTGGGATTTTGGGTATATCGGCACAAATGTTCCAAAAGTTAGGGTTAGATTGGCAAATACAATAATTAGTTAGAGTTAAATTAACACTTTCTGAAATTGTAGGGTTATAAATGTTATTAACCCATATATGTGTGTGCGTGTGTATATATATATGTGTATATATAAAAATATATATTGTTGTTCAAGGTGAGTTAGTGATTACTATTAAGAATTTAATTGTAGGTGGATTTAATATTAGTGTAGGAGATAGGGATTATATTACAACCTTGCAAAATAACAATGTGACGCAATAGTAAAAGTGAGTGAAGTATTTGTATCAAATCAACACGTCCAAACTGATATGCTAAATTGGAAAATTAATCCATACAGATTCAATCTAGTGGTTAGAAATTCATGGAAACTGGAATCGGGATGAGTTGACCAGAAGATGGATCCCAGAAAATGACACAGTTTAGATTTACAGCGAAACAAATTTGCTCCACCATCAACTCCATTATTTGCTACTCTCACAATCATCCCCTCCCCACTCTTGACCCCCGACATGAATTCATGACCGACAACAATGTCTTTTGTTCATGAATCTAAGTTTTAAGTAGTTTCGATTACTAATGTATGTTTTTATGATTTACGGAGAGATTCCTACAATCAGGGAAGGAATATATTAACTACAAAGACGAAGTCAATAACTAATACCCTCCCGCAGCTTGGACTTTAAACTTCTGAAATGAGAGGAACCCAGGGCCTTGGTAAAAATATATGTGACATGATCCACCGATTTTACATGCCGAACAATTAATTCACCAGCCTGTATTTGTTCACGAACAAAGTGATAGTCGATTTTGATGTGTTTGGACCGTTGATGAAATACCGGGTTAGCAGTGAGGAAAGTGGCACTGAGATTATCACAGAGAAGAATGGACGAGCCTAGCGAGGTCACAGCCATTTGCATCAGAAGTTGTTGAAGCCAAATTAGCTCAGCAGAGGCAAAGGCGATGGCCCTATATTCAGCCTCAGTGCTTGAGCGGGCTACCACTTTCTGCTTCCGGGAGGACCAACTCACAAGATTCCCTCCAAAGTAAACTGCAAACCCATGCTGAGAGCGACAATCATCAGGATCAGATGCCCAACTAGCGTCAGTGAATCAGACAAGACGAGAGTCACGAGAAGGATGAATATAGAGACCATCATCCAGCGTACCCTCACTACTAAAAATTAGAGCTATCATAACACTTTATTTGCAACACTTATTTAAAATGTTACAATAGTTTATAAAGTGTTACTTAAACCTTTGAAAAGTGTTATATAAATATTGAAAAGTGTTACCTAAAATTTAAAAAGTGTTACATTAGATCTAATGTAACATCGCCTAAGATAATACTTGTAAAAGTGTTAAAATAGGTTCAACCTGTTACAATAGCACCTAAAGTAACATTTTTACAAGTATAATCTTAGGTGATGTTATATAAGATCTAGCGTAACACTTTTGAAATTTTAGGTAACACTTTTCAATATTTATGTAATATTTTTTAAAAATTTAAACAACACTTTATAACCTATTGTAACATTTTAAATAAGTGTTGCAAAGAAAGTGTTACATTAACATTTGTTTGTAGCAATGTGTAAAGCTCTACGCACCCGCTGTTTCCTCTGCGAAGTCAGAGACGCCGGCTGCGGCGATGTAAACACAGACGCCAGTTCTGCGACTCCATCTGTACCTCTTATTGTGCGACCTTCGGCTGTGCACACGCCGGCCGGCCACCTCTCAGAGTTCTGCACTAAAAGAGGGCAAAAAGAAAGCAATAAAAAGCTGAACTACAGGCTAACTGGAGCTTAAATCTATACGGAGAGGAGTGGAGGAGTCCGCCGGATCTAGCGGCGGCGACCTACCCAAAGTAGGGTTTTGTTTTGCGGGTTGCTGAGAGATTTTTTGCGTGTCTGAAGCAAAGAATCCTTTTGGCTACGACTCCAATTAGCACTGTTGACATGAGCTGCGCGCTTTCTCCGAAGCTATGGTCAATGAAGTGTTATTAACATGAACATAAAGTATTATTAAATCAATGAAGTTTATACCATTGCAAGATTTTGCTCATTCAAGATTTGTCATTAGACTGACATATACATGTACTCCGTGTTGGAGTTTACTATTTTCCAACAATCCGTAAGTTATCCTTTGTACATTAGCTATGATCAACGAGTTATCTTAACATGCACATACATATTTGATTTTTAATCCAATATCTGTCTTGATATTGATGGTCTTTCTGAGAGTCAAGTTTATGAACAGGATGACTCCAGTTAGCACTGCACAATAGAAACTTGTGAAGAAACTTTGGGATAAAATTACTCCCTCATCGAAGTTTTAGCTTCGACGCGAAAGTACTACAGTTTAGGAATGAAAAAAAAACAAAGGAAATTTCGGTCGTTCTCAGTATATCAAGCCATTCTCCAGAATCAGCACAAGAAACAGTTACACTTCAAGTGCATCAGAATACAACAGAGTCTCACTTAACAAATCCTACCTCCACAAAAAAATTGTCAATCAGCAATCCAAATTTACTGATAGTCAACCAAGCTACTACCTCCGTCCCTCTGTTTCTATCTCACCAAAAAAAATTATTTTTAAAAATCATTAAAATAGCATAAAAAAAGTTTGTAAACAAAAATTATGTCATATTTTTTTTTTACATTCAAAATTTTATAAAAAATGAAAGTATTTGAAACAATAATATAGAGAAACCAAATAAGGCAGGTAGGATTATTTATTTGAAATATTGTATCGTGTGTAATTCAAAGCATGTGGCGCAAATATAATATATACTCATATGTATTATCATCTTCCACAGGCTAATCACTCTTCTCCATTTGCTTTTAGTTTGACGTTTTAAGGGCTTTAAATCTAATAACAACAAATGGAGAAGAGTGATTAGTTAACATAGTTTCCTTTCACCTGACTAACCCGCGAATGATTTAGAAAAAATCAAATATTGGTGCTACAGTGCCAGATGTTGGATGCAAATGGGGAGGACGCATTTCCGAAATGCGTCCTCAACCTTTTTAAATTAAAAAAAAATTGTTTCCATGCAGAAGCCGCATTTTGGAAATGCGTTTCACAATTTTCTTTTTTTTCGTCTTGCTTTTGCCTTTTTACTTCGTTGACTGGATTTTTTATTTTTTAAATTGTTTCCATGCAGAAGCCGCATTCCGAAAATGCGTTTTCACAATTTTCTTTTATTTTTTCCGTCTTTGTTTTGCTTTCTGCTGTCGTTGACCGGCTTTTTTCTTTTTTAACGTTAATATGAAGATGCATTTTTGATATGCGTCTTTAATTTGTCCTTTTTTTCGTCTCCTTCATCTTTTGCTTCATTTCTCTTCTGCTTTCTTTCTCTTCTTCATTTTTCTTTTCATTTCTCACATTCCTCCTCGCTTTTTCCGTCAAAATTCCGTCACTGTTTTCATCATTTGCTTTTCTTCTTCTCGATCAGGCCAGCTCCATCTCTGCACCGTAAGTGAGGGGGTAATCATTTTCCGCTCCATTTGGTTGGCCGAATTTTGATGAAGAGAAGGTAAGGTATCCATTTCTTAGATCCCCGTTTTGTTTCTTCCGTTGATGTTTCTTTGCTTGAATTGTTACCTCTGATAATTACCCATGTTGAATGATACTCTTCTTTTGCAAAGGTAATTATTAGTTGTGTATTACTACGTTGCAGTTGTACGATGAATTTGTTTTTGTACTTGTATAGAGGGGTGTGATTAAATATGATGTGAACGTGGGTGTGTATTATGATCCTCCCGTAGCAAAAAAACATGTGACCGTAAAGCGGAGGTTCAGTCACTCTCAATTAGTTGAATTAATTGTCAGACGATTTGGCATTAAATGTGAGGGGTTTCTTGTGAGAATTTTTGAAATTTGTTTTGAGATGATTGGTTCTTCTATATATTATTGATGTTTTGAAGTGGAAGATGACCAGTCGACGGAGACCTTCTTCGATACCGTTGATGGAATGTCCTTGTCGGCAGTGGATCTTTACATTAAACTGGAGAGGATTGAGACCAACTTTGAACGTCCGTGTAATTTTGGCCCAGACACGTTCATGTCGTTGTTGAGCAATGTTCATAACTATACCTCATCAACATCCCCTCCCTTTCCAACACCTGATTATTGCCAAGGTTTTGGAGAATCTCATGTTGTTGGTGAGTCGAGTCAACCTAAAGCGTATGTCCAGGAAGGCTGCTCTCAGCCATCCACAAGTGTTGGTCTACATGGTGGTTATCATGAAGAATTCAATGTCTTTGACGATGATTACGTTGGTGAAATTAGAGAGCATGTGTCCGGTGATGGCGGTGGTTACCTTTTTGTAGGCCATTTTGATGTGAATGGAGAGGATGTTGAGATTGGGGAATTTGAAGCAGAAAGCAAAGATGGTCATTCCTTATCAATTAATTCGAATTCAATGGATGATGATCGCTCGCTTGTGTATACGAACAATGTTCCCACTACATTCCACCAAGTGTGGAATCCTAATACCAGGGCATTCTTTAGGGATTATAGAGGTCCTGATGAAGTTGAGTATGACTCGTCTGTTTGTGGCAGAATACTTCCTAATTATGTTCAAGTGACTGGGGAAGTTGATTTAGGTATGAGATTTTAGACTAAGCCGAAATTGGTTGAGGCAATATCTAGGTGGAGTTCAAAGATGAACAGGGAACACCGGGTTGTAGAGAGCAAGTCGCGTACGTGGTATGTGAAATGTAGGGAAGTTGTGGACGGAAGTGGCAATTGTTCGTGGATTGATATGAATTGTTTTCTGCTGCAACCATATTCTGCCCTTTTCCCTATGTGTTTCACTAAATGATGATGCGTGTTTCATTTTATTTAGTGATACACCATGGATTATCCTGGACCGATCGATGAGGATTTGCTCTATCTACACATTGAGCATCATGCAAGGGATAAATACAACAGTGACTTGGAGGATACGGCCTTGCAGGTCAGACATTGTGATGGAGCCTATTGGGATTTTGAAATCCCCGAGGGTGTCCAGCGTTACGTTCGTGTAGTAGGCTTCCAGGGTCTCATCGATTCAGCGTCAATCCAGATTAACCATTCGCTTATCACAGCGTTGGTTAAGCGCTGGAGACCTGAGACCCATACATTCCATCTTCTAGTAGGCGAGGCAACTGTCACATTGCAGGATGGGAGGTGTGATTTGGGGTCTACCAATCGATGGTATGCATATCACAGTTCATGACAGGAGAAGGCAGGCGGTTGAGTGGCAAATCGTATGCACCGACTTTTTAGGGGAAACACCCCCCCCCCATGAATTGCCATCAGAGGGGTCGTATAAAAGCCTCTTGGTTGGGTGATGTGCTACACAGCCCACTATCTATCCATGCCACAGACGTTGATTGTCAGCAGCGGGCAAGGGTGTTCATTCTACTCTTACTTGGTGGAATGCTCATGTTTGACACTTCGGGATATCAAATCTCTCTCATGTACTTGTGCCCGATTATGGACTTAGATGTGACTCATACGTTTAGTTGAGGGAGTGCCATTCTGGAACACTTGTATAGGAGCTTATGTGACACCGCAATTCCCCAGATGAAATCCATATCCAGACTAGTTGTTCTCCTACAGGTAACAGTTGCTTCAACAACACCTTAGCATTTCACATTTTCATATTCATGGCTGAAGTTATATTTTCATGCATTTTTTCTGCTAGTTATGGGCATGGGAGAGAATATCGAGCATTCATCCCGCCGGATGACTTTCACTGACCAACAATATGAGTGTTGTTGGGTCCAGGTTTGTATTCAGTAACTGAAAGCTAAGTATTCACAACCTTTTTTTAACAAAGGATGACTAATGTTCTTCACCCTGTCATGCGCAGGTGGAGAGCCCGGTATGATTGTTCGCGATCACCGATGCATGTGCTCAAACTGTACCGTGATCAGCTGAAAGTTCTTGACGACAACTGGCTCTCCACCTGCGCATGTCAAAATGCATCCTCCACTTTGCTTCCAGTGCTAAGTGTAGCTCTATTGAGCATCCAATTAGGGGTCAAATCACCCAAAAATAAAGCACTCCCAAAGAAGCCTCTTCCAAGTTCCAAACCCAGCCTTGTTAAATTCCATCTCCTGCCCCAAGAAACCTCTACCAAATGTGTTGGTTTGCATTTGTAAAATATGAATGTGTGATTGTTTTGTTCATCAGTGTCACAATATATATGAGTTCATGTGAAACTACCTAGTTATGTGAGACAAACTGATCCATCGAAATTGTTAATCTAATGGCCAATAGCCCCAGCCAACTCCATCATGGTGGATATATAAAGATTGAAGCCAGCCAAGGAAATATTCTCACTAGGAGGCATATTTGGTTTTGTTTCTGTTGCTCACACATGCAGATCAATGAATTAAGCGTGCAGATTCCTGAGGACTTAGGATTTTTTACCAGGCGGGAAGAATTAGTCATTTATAATAACAGTCTTAGCGGACCTATGAATTAAACATCTACGTTTTATATTTTAAACACCAAGATTTTTTCGTAACACATGTTTATTAAAAAAATTAAAAAAGCAATAAGTTACATTTGAAACACTTATAAGTGATGGTTGAAGTACTTACGAGTTGTATCCTAAGCACCAAGTTGTTTTTGTAAGACACAAATTATAAAAGAAGAACCTATATTTAACATTTCATCAGCACCTAAATTTAACATTTGTGATAGAATGTAAAATTTACATATAATTGTGGTTGTGTCTATTCATATATATAGTGAATACAAATGGTATATAAGTTAGAATCATATATGGAAAATGATACATACAAAACCAATCAGAAAGGGTATTTCTTTCTTAACCGGATTGTAATTCATTTATTATTCTATTAACCCCCTCTCAAGCAAAGCGTGGGACTTGTCGCAACGCAAAACTTGGACCGTAAGAACTCAACTGAGAATGAGGTAACTCCTTTGTAAATATGTCAGCAAGTTGTTGGTATGTAGGAATATAAGCAATCTTAAGATTGCCGGAAGACACCATCTCGCACAAAAAATGATAATCAATATCAATGTGCATGACTTTCTTATGCGAAAGTGGATTCTGAGCAAGAAAAATAGCACTATTACTATCGCATAGCAAAACTTGGACCGTAAGAACTCAACTGAGAATGAGGTAACTCCTTTGTAAATATGTCAGCAAGTTGTTGGTATGT
>JAULKM010000003.1:8975431-8987315 GCA_032355605.1 Rubia tinctorum | reverse complement strand
GCCACGGGTTCGCCCGGATATGTTTACTCGTCGCAGAATCGGGTGATCGGAGTGAAGAGAACCATGGTGTTTTACCAGGGTAGAGCTCCCAATGGCCACAAAACTCCATGGAAAATGAATGAGTATAGAGCCACTGAACCCCATGATCCCTCCTCAAACCCTCCAAAGGTAAGTAGATTTTATTTTAGCCTTTTAGAAATTCAATTTCCTAATTCCAATCAAAGACTCGGCCCCGCTCTTTCTAAATTATTTTTTTTGAAGTGACATGCATAAATGTATCGAAATTTTTGTGACATGTGAAGGTAAAGGAGAAACAACAACACTTCCTTAGGTATCCTCAAGATTGTGTTCCACACCTATCATCAAATTTACTGTATCACTACTGAAACATTTTGTATGGTTCTTATGAGTTTATACTTCAACATCATATAAGTTTTTAAGTTCAAACTGGCACATGTGTGCTTATATTTGTAATGGTCATTCCATACCATTTACAGATTGAAACTTATTTATTATTGATTTGTTTGAAATTGATAAGTATTAATCATAAAATCTCATGGCAAAAATGTATACAAAAAGATCACTATGTGAAATCTCATTATGTTCATCTTAATGTAAAACACATAACATCAATTTTAAATATTTTTAATTTACACAATTAATTAATGCTGCTGATGATTTAAGACAAGTCTATAAAACTGTGTGGTACACTAAATCGTGAACCTTAATTTAAACTAAACGTGATGGAATTACATTGTTCCCAGTAAATTTTACAAGTTAGCAAATGTTATATGATAATGTGTGGGGCAAATCATAATTTATCACGTGTTCCACGTACAAATCACTCATTTCTTCCTAAAACCCATCACTTTACTAAATATGGAATTTGAATAACACGTGATAATATTTGATTTGTCCAACACCTTAACATACAACATTTGCTAACATATAAAATTTCCTAGTTCCCACCTAGATAGGTGTCTGATGAGGGTTTTCTTTACATGCAGTTCCTACTTCTCTGCAGTATCCCTATTGTTTGTTCTATTTTGTTTAATTTGCACAATTTTTTAAGAATATATATGACTCTGAAAGTTGTAACTAAGTTGCACATATACATGTGTAAAATATAAATGTAGGTAAGACAAGAACTGAGCTTGTGCCGAGTATACAACGGATCAAAGTCGGTTAGGGCATTTGACAGGCGCCCCCCACCTGCTGCTGCTTCATCTTCATCCGGGGCTCCTCTTCATCTCAACCCTTCATCTCTACCTGATCATCGGGAAGTTATAACCTCCTCGTCTTCATCGGGAGAGGACGCCCCTCCTCCGCCCCCGCCTCAAGCGATGGATACCGGTGATGATCAGAATTTTATGGATGTAAATTTCCCAAATGTACCCATGTGGGATTTCGAAGAACAGTTCAAGTACTGGTAGGAGAACCTTGGAGCAACCACTTTCATTATTGTCATATATTTTCATGTTATGAAAACAATCTCTTTAATAGAGTAGATATGGCAGCGTACTTATCTTTGTAACCATTGTATAATATTATATATATATATATAGCATGAGTTTTACGTTCTATCAGTGTTTCCGATAGATGTCTGTCGATCACGCCCAAGCCAGGACATATATAGTAAGAGGTTAGATAGCTATAGTGTGAGTTGTATCTTTGCTTCTAATCTTCGGACAAATCTATACATGGTTATATGTAGCTAGTTGACCTAACTTGCTTCCGGGAGTGGTCTAAGTTCGATGTTTCGTTTTCTTCGTAATCATGGTCGTGCAAGTTTGGCTGAGACGGAAGGAGTAGCGTATTTCACAGACAAAAATGTGCTTTCCTTGATTTGGTGGTCTGCAGTGAATCATTCCCTGCGGTTCAAAATCATTGTTTGCGAACCCCTCGTATACAATTTAAGTTTATTGGGATAATACCTCCGAATTACATGTATGCTTTTGAATGTAAAAGGCTGCCATAAAACCCTAACCAGAGTCTGAACTAGATCATAGTTAATTTATTCTTCCCTTAATAATATTGCGGGTCTAAAGTTAAACTGGACCCAAGTTTGTAACTTTTCGACAATTCAAAACCATAACAATGTTTTTCACTTCTACCCTTTCATGATTTTAACCTAACTCGCTGTACGTTGACCATATGTAAATTGAGAAGATTGAAAAATCATGCAATTACTTTCGGTGACAATTAAATTCTCGTGTACACTCCATAGAGATTTGGAAGATCTGGCCAAAGGTGTTGGGTGATAGCAACTGTAATTATAATTTACTGTGCGTTGTACTAAAGCCGCGTGCTCGCGATCAGATTCTGATTGCGGTTTGGGGTGTACAGCAGAGCGTTTTTTGGTAGGGCATTCAACAATTATTCCAATTGATGAAGTTTAACATTTTACTGGATTTTAATAAACACAAGTGATTATGTGTCCTAGTTTAATCCTACCACCATAATAGGATGAGTATGTAATTTAATTGATTATATGTAATATTTTTTTTAAAAAATAATATTATTGTGTGAAATTTTGCTACATTCATCATTATGCATATTTCTGAAATATTTTTATTTGAGGGGGTCTCTTGACAGGTGGTATGTCCATAATTTTATGGACGTGCCACTGTATTTTTTTCACTTATACACTACATTTGTTAAATAACATACTCCCTCTGTTCCAACATAAACTGCACACTTACTATTTGACAGTCAACACTGTCAAACTTTGACCACGTATTTGAATAGATATATATATATATATATAACAATAATACTATCGTATGTGATATTGTTGAATTTGTCATAATAAGTAGTTTCAAAATATTAATTTTTTATTTGTCATTATTGAACGTAGTTAAATATATTAACGGTCAAACATGTTTATGCTTGGACGGACGGAGTACAGAATTTAGAAATTTAAAAATGTATTTTATATTTTATATTTTCACATTCAAATACACATTATTACTTGTTTTAAATTATAAAATACAATATTTAAATTTTATTAAAAAAATTACAACATTTAAGGTAAAAAAATTAGAGGGACTATATAAAGTTTGTGGATATGCCACATTTCCTTAGACTTCCTCTTTATATTTTATATATTTTTTAATTCATGAACAAAAGAGAGCAGTGTAGACTATCTAGTTAACATGTAATTTAGATATTTTTGTAATATGTTCATTATTGTTAGAGACTAGGCAAGTTGGATGTCAATTTTACTCATTTTCATCGCCGTTGACAAATTTTTTAGCATATAATTAATTGATTGATTTTTCAACCTTCTTGTTAGATCGCGTAATAGTTAGATCAGTTATAATAATTTTGTTTTCATAACTTTTAATGTCAGATTATATTTATATTTCAAAATATAATTTAAAAGATTTCAAATTATGTGAACCTCATAATTCATGACCCACGAAAACTTTAACCCCCGACATGAATTCATGACAGATTTTTTTTAAAATTTTGAATCAAACTGGATTGGAACCTAAAACCTTTAAAAAACTTGAATTGAAAATCGGGTTGAAATTTCAAATATCCAATTTCGATCTCTACGTTTCAATCATCCAAACAAGTTCATTAACGCCCCCTAAAACCACAGTTCCACCCGTAACCATGAAAAAAATAAGAATAGAGAGAGGGGTTTCCAAAAATAGATGCTCATAACGATTTTTCTTGAGAAAGTACAGCTCTCATTCTCTTAAAGATGGATGTACATCTTCAAACAATGGTCGATTTAGTCACAGCTCACTATTGGGGACATGGATCATTAAAGATGGTTCTTCTGAACCACATAAGTGTTGGAAAATGATGGTTAATTTTCATCAACTTTTAGACGTTGTTTTGAGTGGGATCCAAATGGATTTAGGGTCATTGAATGTTATTTTTGAGTTTTTCTTTGCGAATACTGTAAAATCGACTATTTAAATTCTCAAAACGGATTAAGGGTGAGTGAAATATGAATCTTCGAAATGTCATACTCGAAAGAGAAAACTTGGGTAGAAATTGGCCCTGATTAATTTTTTTCCGCACTGTCTAAAATGCGTATGGACCGCGTGGAAGTCTGTAGAAGGCTCAAACGCGTAATATATGGAATTGCTTGTGTGTAATTCTTAAGAGATAAGAACGAAAAGATTCCATATTTTGTGCGATATATTTTCTGGGATTGAATACGCGGTTTACCATGCTTGATACGTTGAAGAATTTTGCACGAATATATCTTTCATTTCCAACATATTTAATTCGAGTATTATTGGAATGTTCTCGGATTTGATGAATTAGTGATTAGAGAATATTTTTCTCTAATTACAGAAAATCAGAATATCATGTTTCCATGATTAGGGTCTCTTAGAGTAGTATAAATAGAGCCTCTAAGTCAGCCAAGAAACTCGCACCATTCTCAACTCTCCATATTCTAAACTAGAGTATTCTTTCATTCTTTCTCGAAGTTTCCATCCGTTGCTCTGTTGAGGTGATAGTCTTTCGAATTTTGCGTGAATCCGAGGTAACTCTTACGTGTTAATTGTTACATTCGATGGTCCAAGGACTATCACCTCCAAGTGAAGCACAACAATTGCAGAAAATGGAGCATCGACATACTACAATTTTCAACAAATCTTCAACAATAATATAAAATAAATTCCAAACATACAATATTCTTCGATAGTAATCTGAAAAACTTCAAACAATCAATATATAATCTTCAACATCGAACGACATCAGAAGTCGTTTTCTCAGATCGCGGACGGCATCGGCTTCACAATGGTGACGAAGAGAGGCAGATCGACGAGGGTGTGGCGGGCAGTAGTAAAAAGGGAGCGGCACGTGGGTGGTGGTGTAGAGGGAAGAGGAGGCAGCAAATCTGGGTGGTAAATTAAGATAGAAGAAGATAAAAACTAAGGAAGGAAATAAAGAAACGCTAGACTATATATATATATTTGTAGTTATTCAAAAATCATTTTTAATCAATTTTGAACTGCCTTTAAAATAAATGTTGGACTTGGAATAGTTGTTCGAATTCGGAACATTCCCACGAATACGGTTTCTCCAAAAATTAAAAGAATCACCTTTGATTGGTGTCTTAAATAATCCATTCTCCACTAGTGAGTTAAAGATTGTTTTCACCGACTTAAAATGTGTTGGCACACACTATACGTTGAGAAGATTGTGGATAGTATATCCATTACTTCACTCATTAAAAATGTTTAGATAATTTTGAAATTTAAAATATATTGAATTGAAAATTTTGTATTAAGAGTGTATGTATCACTCCTCCCTCCCATTATCAAAATTTACAATTGATGGTATAGTAGGAGTGCTTTTGCAATACGTTTAATAGATTTTACAAATTAAATACGATCCAATTAACTCGGATGAATATTAACTCGGATATTAGAGCTTCTGAATCTTTTGCGGGGCCTTCGGATTTTTCACGTTACCACTTTGAGGAAGAGTGTGGACTTTGGGTGGGCACCCACCGGCACGATTGCCACTTGACCTTCCAATTTGTTAAAGCCACTCCATAAGGTTGCATTTTGAACATTTTGCTTCATATAAGAAGAAATGGGCACAATATTAAACTGCATTCATTAGTGCATGAAAGGCCATTACCTTCAAAATCGTTGTCTATCCTATGTTTCGAACTCGCACTAGTGTAGGAGGGGACCATTAAAAACGGTTATATCAGACCATTAAACGCACTTTATCTGTGTCTTCTCTGGCCTCACCTTCCATTGTCCATCGAGCTCGACGGAATCCAGATGCTGGAGCAGCGCGGTGGCGGAGGAGCTCGATCCAGCGGTTTTTTCTTCCTTTCCCCACTCCTTCCCCCAAATGTAACACTTTCCCCTTTTCTTTTTAAATACGATCCACAACGAAAACTTCAAATATGAAGAATGTGTGGTGAATACTTCATATTATCATGGTATGATTTCTTCCTGTTATGAGTCTCTCAATGCTAACCCCACCTATCAATTTTGATATATATTATTATTCGAGGTGACTTAATGATTGTTATTTATTGTTTATTATTATGGGTTTGATTGTAGGTGGGTTTGATATGAGTGTGAGAGATGAGGATGATATTGGTAGTGTTGTGTTGTGTTGTGTTGTGTTGTGTTGAGTTGAATATGAATGTCTATTTGTGTTCATAAAATGAGATGATATGGTCGATAGGGATTTTCCGAATTCGACTGGACTAGAAAGCCCAGTTTCTTTTTATGAACTTTTGAAGCCAATTTCAAAATTGAAAGTGGTTTCGAAGGTATACTTCCGATGTCGGAACAACAGACAGCAGTTAAAAAATAAACTTTCACGGATCTCGAAAGTATCGTGGAAGGCAACGTTCAACGGGAATTGTGGAACCGCCATCCAGCGACCATAACCGACTTCTAACGCCCTATTTCACCGCCAATCATGTCATGTTTAGTACTAGTTATTTCTTTAAAAAATCACGATCACAAAGTCACAAAATGATAAAATAATAACGAAGTACTCCATTTTTATTCATTATATAATTTACATTCATTATTTACATAGTCTAATTTATTGGTATATCTGTACAAATTATAGTATATCTCAAATAGGGTTAAATTACCCGTAACAAATACTTTTGAATAATATGATTTTTAATTTGTAATTACATATAATTTAAAGTGGAGTTCGTTTCCCGCGAGACCGTCCCATGGTAAGACCAATGCATATTATGAAATAGTGAAAATTTATAGTAAGAGCTTTCTAAATTTGGGGGTAAAAATACAAATATTTTGAATTTGGGGTTAAAACTAACAACTACAACGAAGTTCAGGAGCTGAGTCCGAATTTTTCCAAATAAAAAGAAAATCCCTTCTTCTCCGGTCCCCATCCGGAGACTCGCCGACGACTTATAATTTCGTCGGGTTTCATCGCCGTCCCATCACGGGTAGGGTCGCATTTAATTGTCGTTTCTTCGGATTATATCATCGATTTCCGACAGATTGCTGAAATCCTTCATCCTCCATCTTTTTATTCTTCTTCATCCGGTCGTCTCATCGAAACTCTACCCTTCGTCCGTCTGTCATTCTGGCTGCACCTTGCGCAATCAATCCAGTGATATCACGGCGTGTTCGACCAGATATAGGCGAAGCTGATTTGGTCACCATCGATGAACGACGCGTTTCTAGTTCCGGGAGAGAAGATGAACAGAGTTCTGTGTTTCATCAGATGAAGTAAATGGACTTCTCGTTCATTTAGCCCTAAATCTCAAATTACTATAGTTTTAAATTGAAATTTTATCACAACAATTCCAAATTATTAAAAATTCAAGAAAATTAGTTTACAAATTACATTAAAATAATTAAATATTAAAATACACATCAAATTAAAATGGTTAAACATCAATTGAAAAACATTTAAAATACAAGTTAAAAGTAGTTAAACATCAAAATAAATTCTAAATATACACATCAAATAAAGAACACAAAATACACAAAAAAATTAAAAAACACAATAAAAATGCACATTAAATTAGAATAGATAAACATCAAACCAATCCACTAAACACACATTAAAAAATACACATAAAGTTTAAAACATCAAGTGTCACGTCAAAATGTGATACTGATATCGGAAAATAAAACATTAGTAATAAACTTAAGAAAATACTAATTCGCATCGTTGAAACATCAAAATATATATAATATAAAAATAATATTCCATAAAAAATAAACATCAATATCAATTTTAAAAAGGTGACGCGCTAAAAAATTAACACTTCAATCAAAATGAATGTATAAATTATAAATTAAATTTAAGATAGTAAAACATTACCAACTAGTTTCAACAAGTACAGAGTGTCAAAATTTTAACATTACAATAAAAGATCAAATTTTTACTTTGAACACATCATTTTAGTAAAAAGGAATTATTAACAAACATCACAAGATTTGGTTGAAATATCAAGTACTAAAAATGACATATCAAGTCTGATAGTAAATATCAGCGCATTGCGCGAAAATGGGGGGAAAATTGATGCGCAAATTTCTCCGACCCGGATTCTTGACCGAGTTCGTCTCCTACAAAACCATCTCACGACGAGACCGGGGATTAAATAGATAATATGAAAACATAAAATAAGAGTCAGTTAAAATTGGGGATCAAAATACAATAATTTCATTTTCGAGGACAAATATAAAAAATTCAGTGAAATACAGGGACTGAACTGCAAAGTATAAGAAATCGTTTCTTCTCCATGAAACATTAGTCAGAGATGGTGTCTCTGTCACCTTGCATCACCTTCTCCGATGTTACATAGCCTATATTTTTGACAGTTTCTAGAATTCTGGATCTATCCGTCAGGTTTAGGCATTGAATTCGTCAGATTTTAGCAAGGTTTCCCGACATCGAATTCATCTAGTTTTGGCAAGATTTTCCAGCATCGAATTCGTCATGTTTTGGCAAGGTTTCTAGCATTGAATTGGTCAAGTTTTGACAAGGTTTTCCGACATCAAATTCGTTAGGTTTTGACAAAGTTTACCGACATCGAATTCGTGGGTTTTAGTAAAGGTTTTCTGGCAACGATGGCATGTGCAATTTCTCTGTGACTTTCTGGAAATAATTTATGAAGTTGAGCTGATTATTTGGAATTGGGCTAAATATAGGTTTGGGTTTAGTGCTAATCTAAAACTTAAATCTAAAGAAAACACATTATATAAAAATGCTAAACGTCAAATAAAAATATTAAAACATAAAATTAAAGCAAAATAAAGTACACAACAAATTAAAAGAAACATCAAATGAAAATATTGAAATATCAAAAACAAAAATTAAAATATTAAATACAAATTACAAAAATGCATATTAAATTAAGATAATAAAACAGAAAAAAATGTTAAAATGTCAAATAAAAATAATAAACGCTATACATATAAAACAAAAATAGTGAAATTCCAAATAAAAAACATTAAAAATGAAGAGATCGTGAAACGACTACCACCATAAATGAAAACATTCTACGTTTTGATCAAACATTCAATGGTTTTGTTCGTGATGCTCTAAGTGACATGGTTGGACATATGACAAGGTCAAGAATGAAGTTTAGAGATGATGCATTGAATGCTTTGATTGATCGCATTCATGATGAATAACTTAAGAAGAAGTCGGCAACTACTTGGATTACTTATTCAAGTTTATCGAAAGTGAAGACATTATGAAGAACACTACTATTTTTCCCATTGGGTTTTTTAATGAGGTAGTGTGATCACTGTAACATTAATTTTATTTTGGGTTTTGGACTGATAGATTTCGGCCGTATAGGCCTTATGGAATTGTTCAAAAATAATGACAGTCCATTAGGGTTTAGCATATTCAGTTTTATTCCGATTAGAATTAGATTTGGTAAGATTATATAAAGTAATATTTTTCCAGTCTAATTCTAAGACAGAGGGGCGGCCGAAATTAGTATGTATGATTTGATTTTTGGTATTTTAGTTAGATATGATTTTAGCTTCCTTAACCTGCCATGAGATTGATTTAGATTTAGATTCCGATTGTGATTAGGGTTTTGAGATGGCCGAAATCACCTCTATTTAAAGAGGAGGTCAGCCGAGTTTTATACACACTTTTATCAATCAAATATTCAGAATTTTGAGTTATTCTCATTATCTTCATTGTTGTTTAAACCAACGGGCTATTTAAGTTTCAATCTTCTTTGTAAGTGTACCATGCGGGCTAGACGCTTATAGAGAAACATTGTGATATAAAATTGTGGGCTATTTAGATAACAAGTCGGAGTTGGGTGTGTACCCTGCGGGCTAGACGCTGCTTCTTCGTGCGAGTTTAACAGGTTGGGCGAAATTCCTGTTCAATTCAAATATCCGATATTTCGCAATCCAAAGTTTTCGTAAGAGATTCATATCCAAAAAATATAAATGAAATTAGAATATTTAAAAATCAAAATAAGATAGTTCAAACATCAAATAAAATAAACTAATATAGACGTTAAATTTTAAAATAGATAAACATCGAATGAATACACTAAAATATACATTAGTTTTAAAACATCAAAATGTTACACTAATATAAACAACGAAAAACATCAGTACTAAAAATTTAAAAACCTTTCAAACGATTAAAACATCAAAAATAAGAATATAATATTCAGAAAAAAATATCAAAAAATATCAACGTCAATATTTAAAAAAGTGCACTGAAAAACTAAAGCATCAATCATAATGAAAGTATAAATTGTGAATTAAACTTTAAGATAATAAAATATCACTAGTTAGTGTCAACATGTATAAAGTGTCAAATATTTAACATGCAAACACAAAATTTATAATAAAAAATCAAAATTTAACTTCAAAACACATGATTTTAGTGGGAAAAATGTATTATGAAAAAACATCACAAAGTTAGGTTGAAACATCAAATACTGGAAATGAAACATCAAGTTTGGTTATAAAAACACACGCATTGTGCGAAAAGGAGGAGAAAAATTTATCATTGAAATTCTCCAGCCCGGATTCTTGACCCGCGAGATTCCTATGACCCCCCAATTATTTGTGTCCAGCACTCCCAAAAGGTGGTATTTCCACCCAAATCTCTCATTCCTCTCCCAAACTTTCTTAAATTATATTTGAAACCCCATTTTTAAATTAAATTTCATGATACTACACATTAATTTTTGGTTTCGTTGTGAAACGATCTTGCGCAAGACTGACTTTGTCTTTAAAGTATTGACAAATTAAATTTAGTATATTAAAACCGTGTAAAATAACAATATGACTCTATAGTAAAAGTGAGTGAAGTACTTGTGTCAAATGTACACGTCCAAACTGACATGCTAAATTGGAAATTTAGTACATACAGATTCAATCTAGTGGTTAGAAATTCATGGAAATAGAATTTGGAGTTGAAATAGAAATTGATCGGAATCGGGATGAGATGACCAGAAGATGGATCCCAGAAAAGGACACAGTATAAATTTGTTCCTCCATCAACTCCATTATTTTTGCTGCTCTCACAATCTTCCCCACCCCACTCTTGACCCCCGACATGAATCCATGACCGAAAACAAGAAGACCTAAAATGTCTTTTGTTCATGAAATAGTTTTGATTACTGATGTATATTTTTATGATATCTACACCATTCTTTCCACTATAAACATAAATGAAAAAGGGAAAAAAAATCTATTAACCTCACTTCCTTAATAGATATCTATATGAATTCAAATTTTTGTAGGTGTTGATATAATTCTACCTTGGCATGATATTTGGGTTAGTTCCAGTCAAAATTGGTTGAGAGATCGAAATGCATTCGTTCTAAATCTGTAAAAAAAAATAGAAAAATCATTTTCTCTAAAATTCGGTGGGATCATGCATTACCTAGAGCGGTTTCCACGCCGCTCACCCTGTTTGTGGTCTAGCAGACCTCTAGCAGTGCGTGACAACTTGTTTCTTTCTCCGGTGGGAAGTTCCAAGCAACGTGAGTTTTTTCAAGTCCGTGATTTGTTATAGTCTAGTCGAGAAAGACATCGGCAACATATCTGACTTCTGATCAAGGAGGACAACCAACAAGTTGCCATCGAGCACCACCAACTGAGTGGTAGCACTAACGTTGGAGAAGAAAGCTAGATTCACCGACTCGAGCAAAAACAATTCTAAATATTTTTCAACAGCCACAGGAAAAGAAAACTCATAAGTCTTCCATTTAGTTTAGGCTAACACTAGTTGCAGTTCGGCAGTTTTGGTCGGAATTGATAGAATGTAAAACCCACAAATAAATGTGGCTGTGTGTATTCATATATATAGTGATTACAAAGGGCATACAAGATAGAATCAGATATGGAAAAGGATATGTACAAAACCAATCAGAAAGGGTATTCCTTTCTTAACCTGATTC
>JAULKM010000003.1:8960836-8975331 GCA_032355605.1 Rubia tinctorum | reverse complement strand
TAAAACTCATGTTTAATGCTTGTATTAAGACTTTCACTGTAATAGTAAGTTAGAGTTTTGTATTTTCTAAATTGCTTTTGCATAACTGTAATTGCTCGTTACCGCAATTGAATAATCTGATCCGTTGGATTCTCGGTAGCACGCCCATTCCGACCCGATACTTGCAGTTAGCAAGTGGGTCCTGTATCTGGGGTGTTACACTACAAGTAAGGTTAAGAACGCGAACTGCAAACTTTTGCAAATGAGGAATTGAGCTTCCATAGGTATCCCACCAATCAGCTAAGCAAAGTGCAAACAAAATAGTAAGAAATTAAGATTTTTTTGAACATACACATTTAATCATATAATAATAAAAGTATAAAACTGAATTCACAATATTTATACCTAGATCGACTTTGTTCTTTGACCTAACAACAATAGCAAGCCCAAAAATTCCTTCCTCCTTCCAATAAAAATTCAACTATGTCATTAACTTATCTTGAACACTTGTATCAGACACCAACATTGAAATACACTCGTACCAGTCTTTCATAACTTCTTCACATGCTACACTTGTTGGGTTCTTATAAAATAACTCGGGTTCAAGTAATAACCAGCAGCATGCAATGGTTGATAAAGTTGGACATTCCACCTTCATCAATAATTCCAAATGCTCTCATGCATTCATGTTTCCTATTCCCAATTGTCTTTGCAATTAACTCCTTATCCTTATCCATAGCTTCATAAATGTATCCCATGGCTATTTTTTTATCTTCATAAACCATTCTCAAAACCTTCACCAAAGGACTGGTCAATTTCAAAGCAAATAACACATTCTTCCAATAAGACTATCACAGTAAAATAGAAGACACATAGTTTGCTTCCACCTCATTTGACCACCTACTGCTTTGCCATTCTTAAGAGATCACCAACTTTCTCAAATTGTTCTTTTACTTACAAAGACTAGAAAGTGTGATGAACGAAATCGCAAACCTTGTAACAACGGGCTTATGCATATTATGTTGATTGGTGAACTTCCTCATTAGATTCACACAAGGAATACTAGTTGAAATATAAGCATGGACCTTCATGCTTTTTTTCAAGGTCGGCTCTATTTTTTGCATTTTTCCGATATCTTCTAGCATCTGATCAAGACAATGTGCTACACTTGGAGTCCAATATAAATGTGGTCTTTTTATTTCCAACATTTTCCTATAAATAAGAAAACTAAAAGTTAGTAACTAAAACTAAAAAATTAAATTACTAAACTAAAAAATTAAATATAACAGAATCTGAACTTTGAAGTTATAATATCAAAGCTATAATTAAAAGTACATGCTTTAACACATGCCGAACCATTGTCCGACATAACTTGCAAAATATTTTCCTCTCCAATCTCATCAATCAATGAATCAAGACGTTTAAACACACACTCCACATCCTTCTTAACATCGGAAGCATCGATCGACTTCACAAATATCGAACCTTTTGGAGAGTTCACAAGAAGATTGATGATGTCCTTATTTATCATACTATCTTTCCAACCATTGGATAAAATTGAACCCTTCTTGGCGCATTCTTCTTCATGCACTGCCATTTTCCTTTTTGTTCTCTCCACCTCATTTAAAAACAAAGAAACACAGAGCTCATGCATTGAAGGTGGCTTGAATCCGGGCCCAAAATTTTGTAATCGAATTCATTGCTATATCATGGGTTACAACATTTAACGGAAGCCCAACATCATAAAACTACCTAGGAAGATCTTCACATGCTTTGTCTCTCAACTCCTTGGCACAAACTTCATTAATAGTATGCTGCTTCCCACTTGTTCCAATACCTCTTTTCATGTTTTTTGAAATGGGATTAAAAACCAAATCAAGTGGTCCTTTTACCATTTTCACTGAAGTTGGAGCCGCACGAACCTCTGTACACACAACTTCATCATCATTATCATCTTCTTCATTATGACTTAATTCTTCAAAATACCTAAATGAATTGGCAGACTCCTTTACATCCAACTTGTTTAGCATAAATACTCTAACTTCTTCACGAACATGCTCGGGGCATTTTGCAACCCTTCGATGCTCTTGTAAAACCACCAACCAAATGTTGCTTTACTCTGTACGCACCTCCACTTGTTAGGGTACCACATAAGATGCAAGTAAATTTCTTTGTTTGAGCAACAACCCTACTATACTTCCAACCATGATCAATATCACTACTCTCGATATTCAAATTTGATGCTCCAAAAGATGCCATCTACAACCACATGAAAACAAACACATAAACAATAAAACCTCATCATTATGAAGTCATCCCCAAACTTAAATTGATGTAAAAACTCTCTCTATTTGAAGAAAAAAAAGACAACCCATGCTTAAACTAAAGCAACCACAATATATTTTGAGGGAAAAAATAGCTATACATAAAAGTGAAACATACGGTCTGAATCCAATTTTTTCTTGAAAAAATATACTTTGTAGATGAGATGAGAAGAAAAGAGAAGTAAATGTACCTCATATATTGCCGTTGTCGTCGATGTTTGAGAAAATGGGAGCAGCAAAGATGAAGATGAGGTCGTAGGAGGAGAAGATGAGGTCGCGATCGGTGAAGAGAAGAGAAACTGAGTTGTTTCTATTTTTTGTTTAATTTCCTAAATTATTCTAACCCTAATACTACTATATTTCAACCCAAACTCATTTCAGCCCATAATATATTTATAAAAAAGAAAAGAAAATAAAGAAACTCCATTTCAGCTCTTAGCCGAAAACCACGCTTTTCTTCGTGCTTAGCGCTTCACTGAAAGTGCTAAAAAGCACTCAAAAGTGCGCACTTTTCGTCGAAATTGACACTTCTTCATCCAAAGTGCTCCACTGAGCGCCCAACACTTTTTAGCGCTTTAAGTGCGTTTTTAAAATCCAGCCACATGGCTACACAATAAACTATCCTATAAGTTATCCTCATATACAATTTGTGTACTAAAACTTCACATACAATTTGATTTTACGAAGAGATAACTAGAAGAGAATCTTATGAATTGGTTCTAAAATAATAGAGACCAGACAACTAACATTTGACCTCACTGGCACACACAATTTTTTTGAAGGCACTGGGAACATGGTTAACTAATAACAATCAGAAATCACGCCACGGATGTACATTTTATGTACCAACACATATTTAATGTATCACACATTAGCGTGTTTCTATGCAGAAGTCACAATCATCATCTAGATGGGAAAATTTCCACATAAACATTTGACAACAAAGAATTAAGTCTGTTTTTCCTTTCCAAAGATAACCACATCATAGAAACACAAGGAATTTTATCACCTCCACTGGATTCCTAAAAAAATGCTCTCAACAGTTTCTTGACCTACAAAACACAAGAATAATAAAAGAATCAATTGTATTTAAGATAAACAATTTATCTTATAAATCCATACTTGAATCCACCATTGCAAACTTGTAGCTCTTGCCACAACCACAATCCAATCACACGCTAGGGTTAAAGTAATTACAAAGAAAATATATGCTTCGTCGCACAATCAATAATTACATCAGGAAATCCAATAAACCTAATTCATAGAACTAATATCATCACTCATCGGAGGAGAGTGTAGGAGGGAGAAGATAATGATCAAAGAAGGAAGTACGGAGCAAAGGATGAAAATAGAGGGGGGGGGACATACAAACGGATAAAGGGGAAAGAGGAATGGAGCGACTCGGCTCGACAAATGCAAGCCAGGATAATATTAGTGAGAAAAATTGGAGTGGGCATAAAACTTAATAGAACGCTAACATTTTAACCTCGGCATGTGGGAGCATATGAAAAGTTGGGCCCACTAGATTGGAAGCGAATGTTATCCAAGTCATTATAATATCATGTAACACTTTTCCCCCAAAATCTTGAAGGTCCTGCAATTATCTGAAACTTTTGTTGCAAAACACCAAATGCACGTTCAACGTCTTTTCTATAATCCTCCTGTTCATTTTCTTTTTCTTTCAAAATGTCTTTCTTTTGCATTATTTGTATTAGGGGTGGTCTGCACAAGAGTTAATCATGTGGGATATATGTCATCGACTAGGTAATAACTCATATCATATTTGTTCCATTTTATAGAATAATAAGTAGAGGGAGCACTATCTTGGGTTAGATTGGAAAAGAAACGTAATGCCTCCAACATGTTGATGTCATTGTTTGTGTTTGACATTCCAAAATAAGCATGTCATATCCACAAAGCATAGTTAGCTATGACTTCAAGAATAATTGTTGGTGATCCACTATAGCTGAATATTGTCCAACCCATCATGTTGTAATATTTTTTCACTTATAGTGCATGCAATTCAAACATCCCAATATTCCATACTTTCAATTGTAGTGGACTCGTCAGTTTGACGATATTCATAGCCAATTAGAATATATTCATTGTTGGTTGGTGATATCAGGCATCTCTCCCCATAAATTTCAATGACAACCTGGCAAGATATCTTCATACTTTCTATTGCATTGCAATTTAAAGATATTCATTGGTGTAATTTCTAGGTGAGCCGTATACCAACATTTGTATTGATGCTACTAATTCCTGCAAAGCTGAATTACTAATTACATTCATCGCATCACAACGTTGTTGGAAGAAACGATCGTGATTTTGGACATCATCAACATTGTATAAGGATAAGTTTCGATGCATACGAAATCGTCGATGAAACTAACCCACTTCATATGTGGAATCTTTTGAAAACTAATCACTCATTAAGTTGACATGGCCTTCCTCACAATGTCAACTGATAACTCGATGGCCGAAAACTGAACCACTATAAGGACACTCACTTCATCTTTGGTTGGAGATGATTGCTGTTTTGAATCACTTGACATATTACTTCATCATCTCGGTTTATCCAGAACATAAATACTACTTTCACCTTCAAGATAAGATGAATCATCTGAGTTGATACTAGATGAACTTCAAAATTTAAGTTACTGTTTTTGACAATATGAGATGTTTTTATTTGGGGGTGATAAAAATATGTATGGAGATTTAGTTTGAGATGGGTTGGGAAAATAGTACCTTAGTTTCAGCGAGTTTAGCGAATTCAGCATTCGTTGCATGTTGAAGGTTTGAGGAAGAGTACCCAAATTGACACAACAAGATTTATCATAATTTCACAGAATCAGATCCATCATCTTGCTGCAATGGCAATGGCTCCCTGTGGGACCACCATTGGGCTCTTCATCAATTTGAAGGCAGTGGAGAATCAATCCATTACTAAAGCTTCTTGCTTTACTTGCTTTTTCGGATCGAATCTGGTACAGGGATCCTACTATTTTTATAAAAAAAAGGTGAACACTTTGCTCATTTTCTCAAGTTTTTATCTGGGTTTCTGCTGGTTTACTGAGCGAATGCCATTTTACTGTTCTGGGATTTGATTTGATTTTAGTTTGACCCCTTTTAGTGTGGGAGTATCTTATCATGTGATTTACTGGTTTACTCATTGAACATAAGTTTACTGCATGTTGATCGTTTGGAGCTTCTTATTATTCTGGGATTTTTACGAAATTCGAACAGTGTAGTGATTATCTTGATTGCCCCGGTACAGTGTTTTTGCAGAGCTGTCCTTTTTGTGTGCTATCTGTACTAAACTGATGGTGGCTTTGTGCCAGATTGTTGTCTTCAGAAAGTAGAATAATTCTACTAGCCTCTTCAGCCACTGCTGTTGACTTTTAGTATGATTGCCTTTTGCTTCAGTTGCTTTGCATTTTTACTTGTTTTTTAATACATCTGTCTCAGTTCCATGTTTTGAATTTGGGTGAATAGGGTGGAAGTTCGAAAGAGACTGATGCAGTTCTGGTGCCAAAAGTTATAATTGATCAAGATTCTGATCCAGTGATCCTGATGCCACTGTGGTGGAGATCACCTTTGTGGATCGGCTAGGGACCCTTCTTGATAGGGTAAATGATAACTAATCTTCTTATTTGGAAATGATATTATGCTTTTGGTTTGATTGTCGTAACTTCTAATAAGACGGCTGTGCAGGGCAATCGGATGCAGTGTATGTTATTGTTTCAGATGAGCACGCTGAAAAATCTTGGGACTCAATGTCATCAAGGAAAAGGTGTACCTTCACTCATCTGGATAGCATAATAGGTTTTGCATTACTAAAACATGAGTTTCTGTGTATCGGATATCTGACTTTTGTTCTTTCTATCACGTGTTTGTTCTATATTCTCTTCATTTCTGAATTTTGCAGCTGATCTATAATCTTATATTAGCTATCTTCATGCCTTTATTTAGTTCTATTTTTAGTCTGTCTGATACATGCTGAGGTACATTAGGAAACTTTATAATATGCTATCCTGGCACTAAATATTTCATCAAATCAATATACATGTTGCACTCAGTCGAGTTTTCGCTACCCATTAGTGTATCTTTGTTTATCAACTCCTGAATCACGCTTACGTTTCCTTGGCTTGATATTGCTTTTGCAGTGTGACAATAATTTTTCAATCATCATTGTGATTCATCTTGTATGAGCTGAACTCTCTACTACTTGGTTATGGCACTCTTGGAAATCCAATTCCTCTGGATGACTTTCTGGTTTTTTAGTTCTCTTCCTTATCCAGCTCTACAGGTTGAAAGTGATGGAATCCTACAGAAGCTAAGCCAGCAGACGGTTCAGAAGCTAAGCAAAAGATGGAAGCTAGCAGCCAGTTCCAGATTGCTGCTCAACTTTTGCTGCTCAACCTCCAAAGTTAGTTGGGCATTAGATTTCAGTTACAACTGTATAGTTAGTTAGAGTTAGTTTTTCTGGCTCCTTTGGCATGTATATAAGATGAATGCTGCAATACGGTTGTAATTTAATCAGAGCAATATACAGAAAATATTTTCCAAATCTCTCTCTACATTCGTTCAGTTCTCTGAGTGTTCTTCACTCATTCCTTCAGTAATTGCACCATTTCTACAGAAGGCAGTCCGTTTCTCGGTGATTGGTGGCTGGGAAAGCAACCCTGTTGAAACGCTGGTGACATTTCCTCGCCCCGTGGTGTGACTTGGAGCAAATTTGGTAGATGACTTTTGGCCGATCAGATGTAGCGTCCGGACGATCAGCACCAAAAAATTGAACATATGAACCAAGCATGATGCGGCCAGAACTGGAGCGACATGAAGTCAATTTTTGAGAGGCATAATTTGCCGATGGCAAAAGAGAGTCGGAGCAGGAGTCCATCAGGCGTTGTTCTTCTTGCAGGAGCAGCCCAAGAAGTTCATTCGAGGAAACCGGTGTAAGACGCATGTTGAATGCTGTTTTAAAAGCACTATACTCTGCGCCTAAGCCAAATAGAATGCAGGAGACAAAATCTTCATAATATTTGACAGTTAAGCATTGCGCCAAAGAATCTGAAATAGCACGCTTTTTCTCAACAAAGTCGAGAATGGACAACGAGCCTTTTGGAAGCATCTGTAATTGTTGTTTAAGGTGCATTTGATGAGCTTGCGTTTGGGAGTGAAACATCTGCTCAAGGATGAGCCAAGCTTCAGCCCGTGAAGAGGTTTGGAGAAGCAGAGGTCATAAAGGAATTCTCAAAGGAACGAGTTTCAGAGAAATGATTGTTAGAGGAGGAAGAAGCAGCGGCCATAGTGTAGAGAGGTAGGATCTAGGCTACTCTGATACCATATAAGAGTTTGAATATTTGTGGAAAGGTTGATAATTTCATTCACAATCAGTAAGATTTATATAGATGATTACAACTGAATTTCCTAAGCTATCTCAACTAATTTACAAAAAGATTCCTACAATCAAGGAAGGAATATTTAGAGATAACTACAAGGACGAAGTCAATAACTAATATAAACAGAATTGAAAAAATTGCTCTATTAACCGTCAGTTCTTTAGTAGATATCTATGTGATTTCAAATTTTTGTGAGTGTTGATATAATTCTACTTTGGAATGAGATTTGGGTCAGTTCCAATCAAAATTATTTGAAAGACTAAAATGCCCTCTTTATAAATCTGTAAAAAAAATAAAAATGAAATTGTTTTCTTTAAAATTCAGTGGGATTGTGCACTGCCTAGCGCAGTTTCCATGCCACTCACCCCAATTGTGGTATAGCAGATCCCAGAGGTGCGTGACAACTTGCTTCTTTTTCCAGTGGGAAGTTCCAAGCAACGAGAGTTTTTTTTCATGTTCGTAGCTCGCTATAGTCTAGTTGAGGAAGACATTGGCAACATATATGAATTTTGATCGAGGAAGACAACCGAGTTGCCTTCGAGCAATACCAGCCGAGTGGCGGCACTAACGTTGAAGAAGAAAGCTAGACTCACCAACAACTCGGGCAAAAAATTATAAATATTTTTCACAGCAGATAACCGCCACGGGAAAAGAAAACTCATAAATCTCCCTGCGAAGACTCCAAATTGCAGAATTTAGATCTTTGACCGAATGAGGGAATTTTGCAAACCCTCTATTTGGCCAAGAAATTCAAGAGTCTAGCCCGCAGGTTTAGTTCACAAGGTTAGATACTTAATTAACCCACAAGATTAAGCAACAATGAAGATAACTTGCACGCACAAAGAATAATCTCAAAATTCTGAATATATGATTGATAAAAGGTGAAGAACGGTCTCGGAAAAATTCCTTTATTTATAGGGTAAAATTCGGTCATAAACCCAAATTACAATTGAAAACTGATTCAACTTATGCCAGTTTTAAGAAGTTAAAACTATATCTAACTAGAACTTCTAAAAATAAATGTATTCTACTCAAAATTCTTCTTCAAGCAACATTGAAGAATAGTACTTTATCTAATCTTATCAAATCAGAATAAAATTCAATATTCTCGAAACCCTAGTTGGACTGGATCAAAAATACTGGACTGAATTCAAAAATAGCTCTTCAAAAAGCCCACATGTCCAAGCTATGGACTGGAATAAAATAATACTACAATAATTTACAAAGATCACACTACCTCTTTAAAAATCCGGTGGAAAAAAAGAGTATAGTGTTTTTCACGATGTCTTCAGTTAATCGACAAGATTTAATAATTAATCCAAGCCCTAGCCGATTTGGTCTTGAGTTCGTCATCATGAAGTTGATCAATCAAAGCATTTAATGTCACATCTCTAAGCTTCTTTCTTGACCTTGTCATCGGTCCAGCCATGTCACTTAGAGGATCCGAACATAACCCTTGAATGGTTGATCAAGTCGTGGAATGTCTTCTTTATGGTGGTAGTCGTTTTGGCATCTCCATCGCTTCCCTTTGGTTTAGGCAGACACTAGTCGCGATTCGACAGTTTTGGCCAGGATCCCGTTGAAGAAGAAAATCAACTAGTTGCCTTCGAGCATTATGATTGCTAAGGGTTGAGTAGAGAAGAACTCAATTGAAGGAAAACAAAGCATTGAAGGTTGGGGTGGACGATGGCAAGTGGTGGTGGTTAAGCATTATTAGTGGTGTGCACCGTAACAGTGGTTTTAGGTGGCAAATAATGATTTTGTATGGGGGCTCGTGTGGATGAGAAGTTTCAAGGTATTAAAAAGATATTTACGTACTTTATATTGAGTGTTGGTTGAAAATTTTGAGATCGATACTAATCATGTGTCAGGTTAAATTTTATCAAGTCAATGTCAATCAAAATTTATACAAGCACTTTTTTTAAAAAAATCAAAGACTTATTAATACATATCAATGAACGGGTAGTTACTCGTGCATTTATCCCATTATAAGTTTTTTTTTTTTTTTTGTAATTAGACTCAACCAAGGGTTTTTACTTATTGTTTCTTCTTCCTACTCAACGTGTTGGTATTATTGTCCCATCACTTTTCATTACTTCTCTTAGTACAGAAAATACTTTTGACTGGGTTGATAGAGAAGATTTATGTCAACCAAGTCGACTCATTTGTGATGATGGACAAGACTTTCAACAAAAACATGTTACCATATGTGGGCAAACCCAGTGCAAAATGTTAACCAAGTTGGTTATTGGCTCGTTTGTTTATTTATTTATTTATCAGATCTATTATGTGATTTAGACAGGTTTATTGTTGGACAAAAACAAACATCCATCCATAAGGTTATGCAAAGTGAAACTGCAAGAAAATATGATAATCAGTCATATGAAACTTCCTTTCTACACTATGAACAAGAAGCAGCACATGGAGAAAGGAAGCTAAGGAAGCTGGCTGGAGTATGCATATCTATACAGATTACATTCCAAGAGTTACATGTGGTCTTTCCAGCAGTGACATAGACATCAGATAAAATCCAGTCAAATTAGAGCACGAGGGGCATAGAGATGATCAGCACAAAATCTATTCTAGCTATACAAGGTAATACGGAACATTTATAGCCGTCTTTTAGTTATGTTACTCATTTGAACCATTGCTAGTTATCGGCATATGACTTTACAAGACTAATTATTTAGCCCATGTTCACCATTCATCCTCAATAGTAGCACGATGGAAGCACATAACAGTGCAGACGAAGATAAAGAATGATGTGAATTCAATGAACATAGCTCCAGTTTCGATTAAATCTGCATGCCTGAGAATGATTGGAATGGCTATGCTCCCGACAGATGATGCCCCTGTTAAAAACTTTGCAGCATCTATCCATCTACAGAGAGAGAGACAAGGCATGAAAACCGTTACTAGAAGCTAAACACAATGCTATTGGGGAAAACCTAGGCGTGATAATTTTGCAGGAAAACAAGCAGATATATCTTATTTCCACGATAACTTTAAAAAAGAAGTCAAGGTAAGGAACTAAAAAGGAGGCTGTCAAATGCCAACGTACACAGATAAAACAAACGATCAAACTAGCTAAACTGTAATCACAAAACTAGACATGTGTAAAAAAATATCATGAGCATCGCGAAAGATAAGCACTCATTGTACCTTTATGAAAAACATATGCAAATAAAACAGATTTATGCACAAGCATAACCACGGGTGCACAGAGTAATAAGAGCACTCTACATACACAATTCAAGAAACAATTAAAGGAACACCTAAAATACCAAGTTCCAAGTTCTATTATAATGCCTTCAACAAACAAAAGTGCCAGACATGTCAAACAAAATTTTCCAGACCTATGCTCCTTCAAATCAATCTTTATAGTCGGACTGGCCTTTTAATAAAAATTAGAGCAAATAAATTCGGTGGCCCCGTAACTATCACGATCGTCCACCTTCGGCCCACTATTTATTTTATTTTTGGACACTTTTTGCCCTCAATGAGCAAATGAGCTGATTTTTGAGATAGTTAAGGGGCCAAAAGTGTTGAAAAAAATGGCCATGACTTAACAGTTCTGCAAGTTTAGGGGCCAATAGTGTTGGAAAAAATGGAGGGCCAAAGGGAGACGATTGTGATAGTTAAGGGGTCACCAAAGTCATTTGCTCCAAAAATTAATCAGGTGTAGGGTTAACTGTCTAAGGAAATACAAAGGCAATAGCACAAACAAAGAACCGAGGATGTTTCTAGAATCCTAGCAGGGGTTCAACAAATTCTCTAGATGATTAAGCAAAATTTTACAAAGAAGCTAGTAGCTAGAAGACCACTCACCCTCCACCATCTCGACTAGTTAAGAACTGAGTAGATCCACCACCAAAGAATAAACAAGGCATAGGCACTATAACATACATAAGAGCTGCAGAAACAAAGACGCCCAGTAAGTCAGTAAAACATTCAACAACTGAATCTTCTACAGTCATACATAAGACCTTGTACGTAGGGATGGAAGAGGTGGCAGCAACCACAACATACCTGATAACAGAGGCCACCAGTTACTATATATTGCACAAGCCTGTAAAAAATTGGTTTGTTTACACCTGGATATAATGAAACTCTTTGACACAAGAAGAAAAAAAAAGTTGGAGATTTATCCTTTTAGAAACACACAAGAGAACCACAGGGTCACAGACAATTACAAATGAAGAATCTATTCCTGAACGAAATAAGTACATCGACTACCATTAGTATCTTGTACGGGTTACTCCGTACAAGAAACACTGTAATCTTCTTCAGTTGTTGAACAGCACAATACAACCACCATCCAACAGCTTGGCCACAAGATGGCGCCATATGCTAAATAGTTAACAATATTAAGCTAAAGAAGTAGTTTGAAACTTTGAATAGCCCCAGTCATATATGATGTAACAAATGAAGTCCCACATTTTTTTCAAGTCAAATGGCAATAAGTGCCGAAACCACTCATCACAAAAGTTAGCACTTTAGACTCCGAAAGCCCTTTCCGGGTCAGAAAATGGACCCCAATAAAAGTCACCTGACAATAATAGCATGGACAGAACATACCAGAATTTGTAACAGAATGCTAGACGAGAACATGAAAGCAAGCCCAGCAAGCCTGACATTTCAAAAGCCTTAATGTTAAAAAAACCAACTTGTGTAGCCAACAGACATAAGAAGGAAAAAGAACCTCCACAAATACAGCCACACCAACTTACACTGCATCAATTAAGCCATGGCAGCACCAGCACCCACCACGCAATACAAACCAGGAGAAAATCAGATTATAATTGACATGTCAGATACTTTCGGAAAAAAAACCAGAAACATATAATCAAAGGGCTATCGTGAAAAAACATCCCTAATAAAAATGCCAGCAGAATAACAAAATGAAAATGAATACTTCTTCAACTCTTTTTATGTGACAGGAAGCATTCCCAGCATAAAATCCGAGCGAATTACGCAGCTATACACAATTCTACCATATTAATCTCAAAATCTACGAAACTAATCATATCTTCTATCACCGACGAATATTAAATCACCGACGAACTTGAGATTAAACACATGTAAGAACTCAATTAGTTGAATAGAGTAAATTTAAAGCGAAAAAACAGTGAAATTGGGTACCTTCGACGGTCATCGCCATATGTAGGATTTTGGGCTTTGGGGAAGACGACGGGTTTCTCGCGGTCGTATCTATCTGGAGCAGTGAGTTTAATTCCTAACGACAAAACAAAGACGTCTGGAATCAAAACAAAGGAAATAAAATATTGAATAAAAATAAAAGGGCCGATCTGTACTAATAGTACTGTTTAGTTTGACCGGTTAAACTAGTTGATAGATGATAAAAATGATAGTTTTATTTTTTAAAATTAATGATAATTATCAAATTAATAATTATGGTAATTATACCCTGTCTTTTTATAAAACTATGGAAATATGGTTTATCCCAAAACTTTGTCATAATTAATTAGAATACAGTAACTTATTATGCAATGTGCAAGACAGGTATTTTTACTGTTTCCTCTGCATTTAAAGCTTGTACATGTTCAAGATTGAAAATTCCTTCGATGTATGGAACCCTCTCGTCCATCCAAAAATCTCCATTTTTGTTTGGAAGCTGATTAATAGATGTCTTTGAGGATAATCTCAAATCTATTGGTTTCAAATTGGCCTCTAAATGTCTTTTTTTGTCAGGCAAAGACTCAATGACTCACTGCTTCTATGAATGTTCGGCTGCTAAGTTTCCTTGGTATCATATTTTTGACATTTTATCCATTCCCATGAAACACTTTACACACATCTTTGATGCACTTTCTTGGTTTTGGTCGATTTTGGAGTTCTCAAAGCCTAAAAACAACATGATCATGTTTTGCCTAATCTGGCAGTTTGGGTTCTCTAGAAGAATAGAAATAAATTTGTCTTTGAAGTTACCAAACCTCATAATGTAGCAATGAGAATGGAAATTATCAAAATCTGTTCATCTATTTTCAGTTTTCATTCTCAGCCAATAAAAGATTATTGCATGCTAATAAGGTCAATGGATATTTTCTCTAAGTTTAAAACCCCTAAAATGAAGATCATTAAGGCTTATAAATGGATGCCACCAGATCATGGATACAAACTTAACACTGATGCCTCATTTTCACCTTAAGAAATCCCTAGATCAGGTATCATAAGAAATCATGCAGGGTTGATTATGAAAATGGAACAAAACAATGGCTCAGGTGAAAGATAGTGCACAAGCCAAACTCACAACTTGCATTTAAGGTTTAGAAATCTTCCTACAATTTTGTTTTCTACCACTAACAGTTGAAATCGATTCTTATGGAGATCCTGAGACGACTACCACCATAAATGAAGATATTCCACGTCTTGATCAAACATTCAATGGTTATGTTCGGGATCCTCTAAGTGACATGATTGGACCTATGAAAAGGTCAACAATGAAGCTTAGGGATGCGGCATTGAATCGTTTGATTGATCACCTTCATAATGATGAATTAATGAAGAAGTCGGCAAGGGCTTGGATTATTATTCAAGTTTGTCGATTAACTGAAGACATTGTGAAGAACACTATACTCTTTTTCCCATTGGGTTTTTTAATGAGGTAGTGTGACCATTGTAACATTAATTTTATGTTGGGTTTTGGACTGATGGCCATGTGGGCTCTAGTGAGTTGTTAGAAAATAAAAAGTCCATTAGGGTTTAGTATATTCAGTTTTATTCTGATTAGAATTAGATTTGGTAAGATTAGATAAGGAGATATTTT
>JAULKM010000003.1:8950382-8960736 GCA_032355605.1 Rubia tinctorum | reverse complement strand
CATTTTATCCATTCCCATGAAACACTTTACACACATCTTTGATGCACTTTCTTGGTTTTGGTCGATTTCGGAGTTCTCAAAGCCTAAGAACAATCTTGCTCATGTAGCAATGATTTCGAAGTTCTCTGGAAGAATAGAAATAAATTTGTCTTTGAAGGTACCAAACCTCATAATGTAGCAATGAGAATGGAAATGATCAAAATTTGTTCATCTATTTTCAGTTTCCATCCTCAACCAATAAAAGATGATTGCATGCTAATAAGGCCAATGAGTATTTTCTCTAAGGTTAAAGCCCCTAAAATGAATATCATTAAGGCTTGTAAGTGGATGTCACTAGATCATGAATACAAACTTAACACTGGTGCCTCATTTTCACCTTTAGAAATCCCTAGATCAAAATTTATTATAAGAAATCATGAAGAGATGATGATGAAAATGATAACAAAAAATGGCTCGAGTGAAAGATAGTGCACAGGCCGAACTCACAACTTGTATTCAAGGTTTAGAAATTTGCCTACAATTTGGTTTTCTACCACTAAAAGTTGAAATCGATTCTTTGTAAGGGGTGAAATGGTTATAGGGTGAAACAAAAGCACCTTGGAATATGGAAAGAGATATTTGGTTGGCTCACCATATCTCTCAAGATGGTCAAATCTCCTTCAAGCATGCTTATAGGGAACAAAATCAGGTGGCATATTAGCTTGCAAAGCCCGAACATAGCATGGATGAAAGCTTCAATCTATCATGGAACCAGATTTCAACTCCAACAAGAATGACTATCAAAGCTAACAAACTCAATCTTCCAACCGTTCGAGTGCATGCCCAGCAACTCCATATCATCACACATGAATAACATATCTCAACCAATCAACATCTCATCCAAAAATCATATTCACCTTCAAAGGCAACTACTCAGACTCACTTCTAGTTCATTGGTTCGTCTTTGTTCTCATTTTTGGGATAGTTAAAGAAGGGTTTAAATGAAGGTCTGGCCGTTGTAAATTTGACACATGGGGTGGAGCTTTTATATCGGAAACACCTCCATTCATTAACCTTGTTTTCAACTACTATGAATCTAGTTTCAATTATAAGATCCAATATTTCACTTGGACTTATAATCGCTCTATGTTCAGGGAACTCACTCTTGTACTCATATTTTTTGGTTAAGGTAAGGGGAGCTTATTCATTCCCCCACTCATCACCATGAGTGTTTTGATTTATATATATATATTAATGAAACCTGGAAATTTTATCATCATTTCTTCTAATTTGTAGTTTAAACCTTTATTTTTCCATAATTTATGGAAAGAACATCTTTCAAGAGACAAACTGATTATTTATATTTTAGTTTTAAAACAAAATTTAAAGACAAATTAATAATATTAAGTCTGAAAGGTGGTACGAGTATGTCTATAAACTTACGAACATGCCATTTTACTTTAAAATTAACATGCTACTCTCTCCGTCCCAGGGGAATCTGCACATTTTCCTTTTAAAAAAGTATTCAACATGTAATATGACAAAATTGCCCTCCTTAAACTCAAATTTTACACACATCTCACACACTCGTTTCAAACCCTAAACTATACCCACAAAGTCTTCACTTAACTCAACCCATTTCCTCCTCCACTGGAATTCCCATTTCCTCCGCCACAGCCACCCTTTTCTTCTTCAATCCCGCCACCGCCACCCCTTTCTTCTTTATTCCCTCCACAGCCAGCCCTTTCTTCTTTAATCCTACCACTGCCACCCCTTTCTTGTCCCTTTAATCCTGCCACCGCCACCCCTCTATTTTCCCCACCACCGCCACCAATCCATGTCATTCAAAAACCATATCCTCCTAACTTTTTCGTTCAGATTGGAACACCACGAAGTGGCCCGCGCCAGCAAGCTTCACCTACGATGACGAAGATCGCGATGACGGAGGTTCACCCGCTTAGAGCTCTTCACCCGCAATGACCGAGATCTCCACCCTCGATGGCAGAGTTTCACCCCCGATGACGGATACGACAAGAGGAGGTAGCGGTACTTCACCTGCGAGAGACACCGACGATGGAGCTTCACCCACGATGATGGAGACACGCTTGAGGTGGAGATGAGGCGCTGGGAGTCAGAGAGGAGTCAGAAAGGCACGCGTGGGAGAGACATAGTGGAGAGTCGGAGAGGCACGACGGGAGGACGGTAGAGGTGTTGAGGAGGAGGAGGAGGCGGAACCCTAGCTAAGAAGGAGAGTGAGATGTGGGCCTTGTAAAAAGCAAGGGCAATTTAGTGGTGGGGATAGGTGGTGATGGTGAAGATGGAGGAGGAGGAGAAGAAGGAGATGAGTGGTGGTGGCGCGAAACAGGTGGCGGAGAAGAAACAGATGACGTAAAAGGGAAAAACAGGCGTAGAAGGGAGAAGCAAGCAGGAGGGGGAATTCAAGAAGACAGGGGCATACAAGTCTTCACTAGGGGAAAATTGCAGATAAATTTTTTATCTCTGCAGATTCCCCTGGGACGGATGAAGTATATTTTTTTAACATTTAAATATTGTATTTTGAGAACATCTCATGTTAGACCGACTAACGATTAAACTAATCGCGAAAAACCTCGATTCAATAACTTTTCTAGTCAAATTATAATTATGTATACATTATGATACATTTTTAAAAAAATTAAAAGTTATAGGAAGGTCTACAAAATAAATAAAAACAAACAAAAATTGTCTCATTAGTTACATCAATTATAAAATGATCCGTCTAACGGTTAGTCGATCTAAAGCAAGACTTTTGTTTTGTATTTCATATGTTAAAATATGTAATAAAATGTGTTTGAATATAAAAATATAAATTATATAAGAAATATTATATAAATGGTAAAATATTTAATTTTAAAAATACTTGATTTAAATTTAAAATTTTATGTTTAATTTAACAAGTGCAATATATAAGTGAAAAATACAGTGAATTCAACTATTCATAATTTAAAGACATGTCACCTATCACTATAGGAGACATTCTATTTTTCTTTATTTTATTATGTTGTATCGTACTTCCTCCGTCCCATTAAAGTCCATCTATTTGACTTTGAAAGCTAAATTGAGCCAATTTTGATTGTTAATATAAGTCTATTATCACGTTATGTGTTGCTAGGTTTATCATAACGTATATATATTATTTATTTGTTTGGTTTTCACATTTTTTACACATATAAATAAAAACATTAGTCATTAGCCATTCATGCAGTTGACTTTAAAGTCAAATTATCCAATTTTTACTGGAACAGAAGGAGTATACAATATCTCAATAAAATTATGTAGTCTTTTACCTAAATAAAGTCATCGTTGTAATGACACAAATTCTTGTTTTAAACATGTTAATCGTTAGATAATGGTTTATTATGAAATTATTGTAAATTCAATTGGGATGAGTTTTTTTAAAATATGCTAATAAAATTAAGGACCTCTTGTATAATTATCAAAATATTATATACCACAAAAATATCAAAAAATTTGTTTCCTCATCCTCCCCCGATCAGACCGCCGAAAACCGCCTCCGGCCGACAATTACCGTTGAAAACTGTCTCTGGTCGACAGTTACCGCCATATTTCCGTTGGTATCTCACGGGCATCTCGCCATAATCATAATCCGTCGCGCACAACAGCCACGATTCTTCTTCCGCTGGCAAAATTGATGCGACGCTAGCGAGATTCAAATGACTCCGGCTAGATCATTGTGACGCCGTGCCCTAGCTCCACCGTTGCAATTCCTCTACTATTTGCGCCTCTGCACCGTGAAAATAATGCATCTACGATTCGCACCTGCGGTTTTCCGTCAGGTCTTTTGTGCGATCTTCCATTCTCATCAATTACCGTTGTCGCGGCTACGATCGTTGAGTTGAGATCTGCGTGCCTTGTGCAAAAAGAAGACGTGTGCGTATTTGAACGCGCTAAATTATTGATTTTTGGTGACATTTCTAGCGCGTAGATTCAAAATATGCTGGCAACAACGATAGTGGATGGCCGGCAACGGTAAACGACATCGACAATGACTGGATTCTGTTCGTAAAAGGTGAGGTTTAATTTTGTTTTTCCCAAAGAGATATATGAGGTTTAATATTATTTAATTCAGTATATGATCAGTAGAGGTTTTCTGGTGTAATGGTTAGTACTCTAGACTTTGAAGTTAGTGACTAGAGTTCAAATCCCTCTATGCCTTATTATTTTTTGAATAATTCATATTCTTGAGGTACATGTTGAAGTTTATTATTATTTTACTGAGAAAATGTTCAACAATGATTCTTTGGTGTAATGGTTAGTATGTCGAGTTTGAGATTAATGGTCTAGGTTCAAATCCCACTGAGACCTTTTTTAAAAAGGAATTCATGTTCTTGAGGTACTGTAGTTTTTTTTTATGTTTGTAGTTTTTTTCTCTCATGTTGATTTTTTTATTAATCAGGTGAGATTTATTTGATATAAGTTGATGTTTTGTATTTTTTTTGGTGATATGGATTGATATTTGCAGTTTTTTATTTAATTTTTTTCACGTTGATGTTTATGTGAGGTTTAGGTGATTGAAATTGATATTTTTAGTTTTTGGGTGATAAAGGTTGACGTTTGCCTTTTTAAATTGTTTTTTGATAATTTAAGTTTTGTTGATGTTTTTATGATTTTCAGTCTGTGATGTTCATGATTTTCAGTTGATGTTTTCTAGTTGTAGTGAAAAAATCGATTTTTGTTATTTTTATTTGAATTTTTAAATATTTGTTGTTGCTATTTTTTATTCGATATTTTATGATTTACCATTGATATTTTGGCAGTTGTAACTGATATTTATGATTTTCAGTTCGATGGTCATATTAATTTTTTGCATTTTTATTTTTTTTTTATTTTTTCATATTACACCTAGCGGGAAAATGCTGAAAAACTATTACAGATAGGTCCCTGAAAAATATCAGAGATAGGTCCCTATAAAATTACTAGTAGGTCTCTTAATCTAGAATATAGTTAGAATTGCATAAATACCTCTGTCTAAAGTTTATATTGTCTAATAGGAGACCATCTCTTGTAATAATACATCAAGTAAAATTATAATTATAACTTCATAATCAATCGTTTTCAAAACATTAAGGTATTTTCATAATTCATGGAAAGACCAAAGTTTGAAGTGCAAATTAGAAGAAATGAAAATAAATTTGTTGGATTACACGAATCGGGTTATAAACTTTATAATCACTACACGTTGCATAATAAATTTTTAATATTGCAACTAAGACTTTTTACTTTTATTATTTCAATTAAATCTCATCTTTTCATATGCTTATGGAAAAACGATTTTTCCAAAGATTTTGTCAAACATTATTTGGAAAAAAATTAACTACTGTAAAATGGAATTAAAGAAATCGGAGATAAGTTTAAGAAAAAAGTCTCTTCGTAGACAATCCTGAATCAATGATAACATCCGTTAGTCTAGATATTATAATGATATCAATTTCCCACGCAATCTTAATTTTCCGACGAGGTCATTTGGGTTGGTTTTTAAGAGATGATGAAGATGAAAAGTTGGAGAATAGGGAAATGGGGTATCAATCACGGGAGTGTTACAAAATAGCCGGCCCGTACTATTTGCCCCGTCCATTGTAATGATATCAATTTCCCGGCGATCTTGATTTTCCAACGACCTCATTTGGGTTGGTTTTTAAGAGACGATGAAGATGAAAAGTTAGAAAATAGGGAAATGGGGTATTAATCACTGGAGTGTTAAAAAATAGTCGGCCCGTACTATTCGTCTTGTCCATTTGCTGGCCCAGTTTAAAATAATTAGGTGATTTTTCATTTTTAAATGTCGGGTATCCGACCTCGAAATTTTACATTTTAACGGGCCTGGGTTAGAATCACAAAAATGATATTTTTAGGTACCCGAAATGCCCGGTAAAATTTTAATATATATAATTAATTTTAATATTAAATAACATCTGTTTACATATTTACTCTCAATTGTTAGTTGTCCATACATATAATATTAAGGAAAAAGTGAAAAATCTTTTTAAAAAATGGAAAAGTGAAAAAATGATCATATTAAATTGAGAAAGTGCATATATAACCCTGTAAAAAATCTAAAAGTGTGAAACTAACCCTAAGTTTTTGTAAAATTGTGCAGTTATACTCATTTTGTTCAATTCCAGCATTGACTCAAAAAGTCAGCCATTGACCAAATATGAAAAGACATAAATACTCCTATGTTTACAACTGAAAATTTAAAGACCATTTTACCCCTACACTTATTATTCTTCAAACACATTTCCGACGCTGCTCCGCAGGACCTTCGCCGCCTGACCAGAACCGTCAGAGAAATTTCCCTTAATGGTGGAAAAGTGTCCTTTCCCTTCCTTTCCCACCACTTCCGGTCCCACCCCCACCCCCCTTCGTGCCGCCTCTACCTAGATTTGAGGACATTTGGGTGAGAACACTGCATTGGGAAGTGATTATTGCACATTGTTTTGTTTACCCCCCTTTTTTTCATATCATGTTTTTTATTTGAGAAATATGTGTGTTGTAAGTGTGGAGGAGGAAAAGATGTCTCATTGCATTGTGTTGTAGATATTTATTATTTTGTGTGTTTTTCTTTTTTAGTTTTGAAACACTATTACACTTGGTGTGCATGTTTGTTTTGGAGGAAGCATATGATTTTTGGAGGAAAGCGAGCAAATGAGGTTAGAAGAAGTTCAATTTATAGACCGTGTGGACGTACATAGTTCGTGATGGTCAAAAGGGTGGACAAAACCCCAAATTCACGAGGCGTGTCGACGTGCACGATCCGTGAACCTCACACACCCTCCTACATCCAAATCACCATTTATTCCCTACCACTCTCAAAATACCACCCAAACCCATTTACCCCCCCCCAACCAAGCCCCGTTGAAACCTTAGCCCACCTGCCACCTAGCCCCCGTCGCGCTCCACATCCACCCAAACATGGCCACCACCTCCACCTTCTAGCCCTCCCGCAACCAAGACCCGTAAAAAAATCCAGCCCACCCGCCAACTAGTTTCGCCACGATACCATCTAGCCCACCCCCACCTAGCCTCGATCGCGCTCCACGTCAGCCCGGACTTGGAGCATCGAGATGGACATGGAGAATCGAGATGAAGAATGAAAATAATCGAGATGATAATAGACAAGGAAGGTGAATTGAGGGCGGTGTCCATGTGAATCGAGGTGTAGGGGGTGAGGCTGAGTGAATCAACGGGGAAGGTGGTCGCGACAGGGAATGTGAGGCTGAGTGAAAAAGAGGAAAACAGGGGGGTTATTCTTGTTTTTTTTATTTTATTTTTGAAAATTTTAACTCGAGGGTATTATGGTCATTTCACAAATTATATATTTTTATACTTTTAGTTATAGGGGTAAATTTATCTTTTCCTTCATTTACAACCAAAATCCCCGTTGATGAAAAATTTAAACCAGTACATGCTTAGTTTGACACTTTTAAATTTTATAGGATTATTCTGGTACTTTCATGCTAAATATAGGGTTATTTTAACACTTTTCTCTTAAAAATATAACAATGTATGACCCATTGTTTGGCGTGATATACAATGATCTGTTGTAGTATTGCAATATTGTATGACTAATAGTTTATTGTAACTTAATGAAATTTTGTAATAATGTAGCTATTTCACCTAACTTCAGTTATAGTTAATGTGGAATAGAAGAACATGTTCATGGCTCAAACTATTCTTTTATCTAAGCTACATTAGAAACATCGTAGTATTGTATGACCCGTCACTGGTCGTAACATATAGTGCACTGTTGTAATATTGCAATATTGTATGTCTCGTAATTTGTCGTATCATAGTGAAATTTTGCAATTATAGTTAAGGTGAAAAATAAAAACATGCGAATTTTGTGGCTGTAACTAATTCTTTAAATTAGATCACATAAAAACAATGTAGTAGTGCGTGATTTGACATTTACCGTAATGTATAATAGGTTGTTGTAATATTGCAATATTTCATGACTCGTCAATATTTCATGACTCGTAATTTGTCGTTACATGTAATGAAATATGGTATGCAAAGTAAAACACTCAAAAGACACAAACTTATTACTGAAATCTTTACGCATTTTTTTTCACTCACATACAAATTAGACAACTAATTGTTATAACTTACTCCGATTATGATTAGCGTGAAAGATAAAAACACTCAAATTTCGTGACTCGCATTATTTCTTTATCTAGACCACGTTATAAATACTGCAACACTATAAGACTTTCATTTGTTGTAACGTATAATGAATTATTGCAATACTACAATTTGTCATGACACATCATTTGTCGTGGCTTATAGTGAGATATGGTAATATTATATTATTGTATGATCCATGATTTATTGTAAATAATGAAAATATAATAATATTGCAGTATTATATGACCTGTATTTTATCGTAACGTGTAATGTAATATTAAAATTGTAGCATTACATGACATATAGTTTGTCGCAACGTATAATGGCCCATTTTAATACTACAATCTGTTATAAGCCGTCATTTGTCGTAATGAATGGTGAGATATGATAATATTATATTGTTGTATGTCCTACGATTTATTGTAAACAATGAAAATATAATAATATTGCAATGTTATACTCCCTCCGTATCATGCATTTAAAAAATTGATGTTTAGAAAATAAATGTTAGATCGATCTTAACATTATTTTATAAACATCAAACTTTTAATGCGGGATTGTTACATGTAACTAGAGATATTGACGATAAAACATAATCATTGAATATCGTGAAAAAACAGAAATACCATTACTTATGTGACGGAAGGGGTATGACTTGTAATTTATCGTAACGTATAATGTTATATTTTATATTGCAACATTGTATGACCCGTATTTTGTTTTAACATACAATAAAATACTGTAACATTTCAGTATTGTATGACCCGCCATTTATTGTAGCATTAACATATAATGAAATGTTACATATTTTTCCTTTTTTTACTTACCGATATATTTTAAATGTCACACTTCCTTACTATAATAACGTAGTTCTTTATACTACTTTGAATATGTACTTGTATTTAAAATCGAGCCACCTTTAAAAATAAAATAAAATTCGAGCCATATATATTGTTATGGGAAGATGAATAAATGTGCAATGGTAACACATAAAACAGGTTGGCGACGCACACAAATAGTCTCAAATTTGTTTGTTACTAGTTATTAATTGTAGTAACTAGTAAATCGTGATTTAAAATAGTTAATTGTTGTTTTGTTTGCAAATAATCCACAAAAGATAATCCACTAGTCACTTGTCGTTCATTCCCCATTCCTCATACTTACTGCGTTATGTTTGAACGCGTTAATTGTCATCAATTAGGATGAATAATCCCTATAATTAGAGCCTAATAATCGATTAGCGATTAATTGAACCCGCGCTTAGAACGGCAAACAAAAGAAATTTACAAGAAATTGCAGGGGTAGTAGACTCAGTAGAAGGAAAGAGTAGGGAAAGGAGCAGGGTCAAAAAGGTCAAACGCAGTTTTCATACCGTGGCACTGGAGCAAACCGACGAATACCGGGAGCTCCGGAGCTAGGGAGAGAGTCAGAGAGACACCAGTGTCGGAGAGAGAAGAAGCGCCGCCACCCCGCCGCCGTCTCCGATTAGACGCTGTCTGGTGCGTTCTGTACGAGTGCGTGGCGTATTTTTCAATTCAGTTAAAAAAGAGAAAATGCGCGGCATTTGTGCGTAGTTAATACGACGCCGTCTGTTGGGACCAGAAGCTATGTTTTGATGGTTGAAGGTTCAGTGGAATCCTTACTAGGTTCTTTTTGAGTTATTTAAAGGTAAGATTGTTATCATTATTTTTTCCGATTATGTTGCAGCTCTCTCTTGAGTTGGGTTGGGTTGTTTCTAACTTTCTACTGCTGATCATCGTAGAAAAGAAGGGTATTTTTGCGTTCTTGTTCTTGTTTATGTTTCATTTCATTTGTTTTCAAGATTTCAACTTTCTTGCATAAGGCATTGGCTTGGTTCTTGATGGAACAGTAATCTTAGAACAGCACGCTGATTGTGAGGGCTTTCTGGGTATTCTATAGAATTGGTTTGTTAAATTTTTGTGCTTTATTTGTTTAGTAGAATGCAGGTTTGATGCTGAAAAAGTTAAATATAACCACCTTGTGTTGGTGTTAGGGTTTTGAAAGTGAGAAATGGGGTTCAATGTCGTTAACTTTGACTTGTACTTGCCGCTCATAAAATATACCAGGCTCCATATCAATCGTGATCCTGTTTGCTATGTGGAACATTGTTTTGTTTCTGATACGGTACCTAATTTGCTCTGGAAGATTTAGGTTTTTTTTTAAATTTGTG
>JAULKM010000003.1:8916350-8932668 GCA_032355605.1 Rubia tinctorum | reverse complement strand
TTCCGCATCCTCCCATGAAGCATCCTCTGTAGCTATGTTTTGCCATTCAATTAGCCATTGTACCACTTGTGCATTGTTCCTTGTGATCAGTCTTCTTTGCGGCACTTTGAGAGGCTGCAATGGAACTAGTTCATCAACCTCAATCTCATGAGCAGTACTACCTGTAGTTGGTGTACTTCCAATGTGTTTCTTGAGTAAAGAAACATGAAACACAAGATATACTCGACTTTGTATTGGCAAACTGAGTTTATAAGCTAGCTCTCCTACCTTCCTTTCTACCTAGAAGGGTCTACCATATTTTGCAGCTAGCTTAGCATTGATCATACCCTGCAAAGACTGCCTGTGTACTCTCAGGTATACCCAATCACCTGGAACAAAGCTTCTGTATGTTTTCTTGGAATCTGCATTACTTTTCATCACTTCCTGAGCCTTCCCTAGATGTTTCTGTAATTTGTTTTGTACCTCAATTCTCTGTTGTAATAAATCCTGGGCAGCTGGAATCACAACATCAGCAGCAATCCCAAATGGAATGGAATCTGGTTTGTCCCCTTAAAGAGTTTCAAATGGTGACATTTTAAGACTGGTATGATGGGAAGTGTTGTACCATCACTCAGCTAAACCAAGCCATTTCTTCCAACTGTTCGGATGATCCCCACACAAACTTCTCAAATAAGCTTCTAAAACCTGATTAACCCTTTCAGATTGACCATCGGTTTCAGAGTGATAAGTTGTGCTTAGCTACAATTTAACCCGTAACTGCTCAAACAATTCCTTCCAAAAATTACTGGTGAAAATTTTGTCTCTATCACTAGTAATGGTTTCAGGCAACCCACAGAGTCTATAAACTTCATCCAAAAACAAAGAAGCAACATCAGAGGCTGAGAAAGGATGTGACAGTGCTAATAAATATCCATATTTAGTTAGCCTATCCACCACTACCAAAACTGTATCAAATCCTTGTGATAAAGGCAGTTTCTCTACAAAATCCATGGTCAATTGCTTCCACGGTTTAGTAGGTATTGGCAGAGGTTGTAGCAATCCGGCTGGTAAAATATGCTCAGTTTTGTTTTTCTGACATATTTCACACTTTCTGACAAAATCCACTACTTCCTGCTTCATTTGAGGCCAATAAAACACAATTGATACTCTTTTAAGAGTGGCATTTTTGCCTGAATGACCCCCTATTGAAGAAGCATGCATAGTAGATAAGATTGTTTCCTTGATGTTGCCAACCTTACCAACAAAAACTTTGCTTCCCTTCTTTAAAATTCCTTTCACATAACTGTAGTGATCATCCTCGAGTTGCAAAGCTATCTTAGCAATCAGTTCCTGAGCATAATTGTCACCTTCATAGCTCAATTCTAGTTGTTGAATCCACAAAGGCACTACAGATGAAGAACTGACCTGGCCTATGCTGCAAGAGTGTTTTGAAGATAGCTGATCAGTTGCCAGAATCCCTTTCGAGCTCAGATTTTTGCTCCAAATTATTATTTTGGACCTTCGGATCTTCAGTTAACTCAGAAAACACCATTTCAGGCTTTCCATTCCCCTTAAATATCTGTCTCATCTTGCCAAAGTCAGTTACACAACCTGTTGAACTACCAGGCCTTTTAGACAAAGCATATATTGCCCTGTTGGTGGCACCACTTTTATATTGTATTTCAAAGTTCAATCCCAAGAGTTTAGTGATCCATTTGTGTTGGATGGCACTATGAATCTTCTGATTTAACAAGTATTTAAGAATTTGATGATCAGCTCTCAAAATAAACTTGTTTCCAAGCAAGTAATGTTTCCATTTTTCCACTGCAAAAACTAAAGCCAACAGTTCCTTCTCATAATTTAAAAGACCCTTGTTCTTGTGACAAAATGTTTTACTGATAAAAGAGATAGGCTTCCCTTCCCGCATGAGCACTTCTCCCATCCCATTGTCACAGGCATCTGTCTCTATCACAAATTCTTTCTCAAAATCTGGCATTCTGAGTACTGGTGCAGTGATCATTACCTACTTTAATTTTTCAAATGCCTTCTGAGAATTTCCATCCCATTTGAAGACATCTTTTCTTAGCAGCATGTGGAGTGGTTAACAGATCAACCCATACTGAGATACAAACCTCCTGTAGTAACCAGTCAGCCCAAGAAATCATCTCAACTGCTTTATACTTGATGGGGTTGGCCATTTCAGAATACTTGCTATTTTGTTGTCCATTTCTACTCCACCTTCTGAAATAATGTGGCCAAGATATTCAACCTTTCTCTGAGCAAAAACACACTTAGTTCTCTTGGCATACAATTGATTTTCCTTCATTATTTGAAGCACAGTTCTCACATGAGATACATGTTCAACCAAAGTCATGTTGTATACTAGAATGTCATCAAAGAAAACTAAAACAAATTTTCTCAAAAAATCTTGAAAGATCTAGTTCATTAGTGCATGGAAAGTAGCAGGTGCATTTGTAAGTCCAAATGGCATCACTAGAAATTCAAAGTGTCCATGATGGGTTTGAAATGCAGTTTTAGATACATCATCAACTTTCACCCTAATCTGATGGTAGCCTGATCCGAGATCAAGTTTGGAAAAATATGAAGTACCATGTAGTTCATCCAAAAACTCATCAATAACAGGAATAGGAAATCTATCCTTAACAGTTATTTCATTTAGTTTTATGTAATCTATACACAGCCTCCAACTATTGTCTTTCTTCTTCACTAATAGGACTGGAGAAGCATAAGGACTGTTGTTTTCTTGTACCACCTTGTTTTGAATCCGTTTTTTCACCTGCTTCTCAGTCTTTTCCTTATGTGCATGAGCATACCTGTAAGGTTTGATCTTAAATGGTTGAGAGGCTGGTTTCAAAACAATAGAGTGATCCACTTTTCTCTTTGGGGGTAGGGTAGTAGGAACTGCAAACACCTTAGTGAATTTAGAAATAACCTAAGCCAACTCCAAAGGTTCTGCCCGTTGATCCTCCTACCCCTGGTCAGTTTCTGATTTCTGATGCGTAGCTGCTCCTCTAATTAACTGATATTCTTCCTGTTCTTTCCAATTCCATTCAGGCCTGCCTTGATTGATAATTGAATACAACATCTTCCTCTTTCTGTAACCTGTAATCCCCTTTGCTTCATTCCCTCTTGCCAAATGCAGATAAGTATCATCAGAATTACCATATAGCATCCATTTTGAACCCAGAATGCTAATATGCACGTCATTATATCGAAAATAAAAAGACATGAGGCTTAGATACCTCATCCAGACTATCCAGTCCACACCTAAGATAACTTCCAAGTTCCCCAAATCTAACACTTTGAACCTGAATGTAAATTCATGGTCCTGAATACTCCATTTAACTCCTAGACAACAAGTTGCACTCCTGATTTGGATTCCATATTCTATAGTCAGAGAGAATGGTGTTGTTCTCATGGTTCTTAGGCCAGCCAAGTACACAATCTTTGGATCAATAAAGCTATCAGTGCTGCCTGTGTCTAATAACATGTTTACCCTCAAATTCCCAATATAACCATACACAGTGATAGTGTTGGTTTTATCATCTGATCCTACAATATTCAGGCTTAGATGCTCGATTTCTTCCTCAGATTTCACTTACCCCCAGTCAATTCAGCTACAAAAATTGATTCATCATCATCAGGATCAGTATTGGACAAATAGTGAATCTGTTTAAGATTGTAGAAATGGCCTGGTCCATATTTTTCACCACACTTGTAACACAAGTGGTTCTCTCTTCTGAATTGCAGCTCCTGTGGAGTTATCCTCTTGAATCCCTCAGTACCTCTGGATACTTTCTTCTCAGGCATATTCCCTTTCCAAGAAATTCTATCATTTCTGTTCTCAAGGTTCATCACACCACCTGCTACATTTGGTTTGGCTCTTTTGTTCAAGTTCTCCAGGTTTTCTTTTAACACAGCAATTTCCACTGCCTCAGGTAAGGTTACAGGTTTAAACAATCTCACCATTGGTTTGAGACCTTATTTTAATCCACTCACAAAGCTGGAAACAAAATAGTCTTCACTCAGATATGGATTCTTATTGATCACTAAAGGCTTAAGTTCATCAAATTTCTCTTGATATTCCCTCACTATGTTTGTTTGGTACAGCTTATTAAATTCTTCCACAACATTTTCACCCCCTAATTCAAAGAATCTATGCATTACAGCTGTGTGGAAATCATTCCAATCAGTGAAATTTCTATAAGTTTTCTCAGCCTGATACCATATTTCTGCCTTCCCCTCTAAATATAGTTCCACAGCCTTAACCCTAACCGGATCCATAATTTGAAATAATTTAAAGAGCTTCTCACACCTGCGCAGCCATTCATGAGGATTATCACCATAAAATGGAGTCAATTCTAGCCTAGGTTGTAATCCAGCAGCATTCTTCCCAACCATAGTTCTCCAGTTCTCAGTAGTGTTCATATCATGCATTGCTACTCTAGGATTCAGTAGAATAGGGGAATTTGCTTTAAATCTACCTCCTAGAGGTTCTGAACTTACCTCAATAGGAGGTTGAGATTTTAGAGAGCTGTGTTGTGGATTCTGCAAGCATTCCTTCTGCTCAGAACTGACTGCTTTTCCTCTGTTCTGTTGCAGATTCTGCATCACAAATTGCATCTGCTTGTTGATCTCCATTTGTTGCTTTAAGTACTCCGCTTGCTGCTTCATGAATTCGTTCAGCAACTTCTGGATCAAAGCATCTACGTGCTCTTTCAGTTCCACGGAATCCTTCTTCATTGACAAAGAATGTTCCCGCATTTCCTGTGTGAGCTCCTGCATCTTCATCTCCATATCCTTCATGTGATTTTCCAGAGTTCCGAGTCTGGTGCTCTCCGACATGGCTAAGGAAGGACTGTGCTCTGATACCACCTGTAATGTGCTAAGGATTTAAAAGTAAAATCGGCAAAGTTTCATTTAAAGAACAAGGAATTATAGTTGAGATTTGTATAGAGTTGGGTGAGAAAGAAGGAGAAAATAGATGAGAGAATCCAAGCTTTTTAGCTAAGGAATTACATAAATTGGTTGATTGATTGAATGAATGAATGCCAAAAACCATGCTTTTGGCATGATATACCCGCAGCTCACCAGCTCTCCCCATTCTGTTTTAGCTAACCGAATTGATGCCAACAACTTCCTCAAACCGCCTTCCAACTGCCATAGTTCCAATAATCAAAATCCAGCCCCAAACTTCCTTTAATTTGCACTTAAGTCCTTGTCCCATGACATAATCCTGCCGGATTATGGGGGCACTTTTTTGGGCTGGAATTTTCGTCGATCATCATAAGGGAAAGGGAAAGGGAAAGGGAAAGAAGGAGGTCAGTTTGTATGAAGACTATACTGGAGTAGTTGATAGGCTGAAAATAAAGACGTCACCTTTTAGTTAGTTAAAATTGTTTATTTTTTATCATTAAATTCAATTGACTTATAAGACAGAATATCATTAATTGAAATCTTATTAAATTCGTTATAATAAGATTTTTTTTAAAAAATATCAACTTTTATCACTTTAAATTCTCGTAGCTGGAGCTATTAATTTTCAAGAAAATTCAGATGAAGTGAACAAAAATAATTCGTGCAGTTTTAATTGGTTCGTAGAAGTATGTCATAATTTAGGAGAACTGAACACTAGAAGGCGTGGGGGAAGTTGTTGGGTAATGGATTAGGGGAGAAGTACGTTGTTCAGTTAGCCGATGTAAATAATGATATAGTTGTACTAGCCATTTGAAGGCTCTTGTGTTTATTTTTTTTAGTTTCAAAAGTTCATTTGGAATATATAGAAGCTAAACCAGATTAGGAGAGGTGCATACGTAGTTTGGTTGACAATACTAAAATATCAGAAATAAGAGTCAATTTCAAGGTCTTGTTGACTAGGTGGGGTTCAAAAGTAGAATCTGTATTCGATTGGACAACGTAAAAACAGAGGTGTTTGCAACTACTCTCCTAGCTCCAATAACATCAATTGGGTGAATGATGATTCAATATATATGCTTCATCTGGCCATATACCCAAAAGTACTCGATCAATCAAGTATATAAACGTTAGCTCCTATTCTCGTTCTCATCAAGCCACCGCAAAAGAAGCTCTAACCAATACTCAAATTCTTCCTTCTGCCCCTTCCTTTCTACTTCAGAGCTTTCTGATCAAATGGAGAAAAATGGGTCTGCAAAGATCAATATCCCGGAATCAAGCCGGGAAAGGAAAGGAAAAGCACCCCTTCTGGGCGCGGTGGAGGCAAAGAAAGGCAGCCGGTACAACAAGGGAGTTGCAATCTTCGACCTTGTACTCAGGATAAGCGCCGGTGCCTCTGCTTTAGGTGCCACTGTCGCCATGGGAACCGCGGAGCAAACGCTCCCTTTCTTCACTCAGTTCTTCCAGTTCCAAGCCAGCTACGACGATCTCCCGACTTTCTCGTAAGTCCCCCGTCTCAGCTTCTTGACTGTGTTTACAAGCAAAGCGGAGACAATGTTGTGGAGAATTAATTTGGCATTCCACATGCATGCAGGTTCTTCGTGATTGCTATGGCTATCGTGTGCGCCTACCTCATACTCAGCATACCATTCTCCATTGTTTGCATCGCCCGCCCGCTCGCGGTGGCGCCGAGGCTTCTCCTGATGGCTTTCGACACCGTAAGTTGACAAACACGATCATCACTACAGCATGCGTAGGTGAATGCAAGTAATTAATGTACGGTTGTGCTATGAACTTATGATCATGATATGCAGGTGGCTTTGACTCTGGCTACGGCGGCTTCCGGTGCATCGGCGGCGATTGTGTACTTGGCTCACAATGGAAATTCCGACGCCAACTGGCTCGCAATATGCCAGCAATTCACCGATTTCTGCGAGGCGACGAGCGGATCCGTGGTGGTGGGGCTCTCCGCGGCGGTCCTTCTGGTGTTCATGGTGCTACTCTCTGCCATGGCTCTCCGGAAGCATTGAGAAGATCTGTGTGTGATTTGGGTTAATGTACTTTGCATGCTTTTATGTTACAGTGTGATTCATTTCTTGATGATTCTTGAAACTTTCTGCTTAAACGAGGAGGTGTAAAATTTAATTGTATTTACTACCAATTATTCATTGCAATGGAAATTTATTGTTCCTACTTTGATTCATATTTATTTAAAGTCATTTTTATAAAATAACTTATTTTATAAAGTGGGATCGGATCAACACTTTTTCTTAAAAAATGTGAATTGTTTGCAAAAAAAAAACACAATGTACATTATAAGTAATTTCTAGTTTAAAAAAATAGAAAAAAGAACAGTCATACAAAGAGTCCAATACGTCTACTATAACTATCATTGGACAAAAAACATTTTAAAAACTATGTCGAAATAATGGTGCAACTAACCAACCTAACCATCTAATCCAATATCATCTACTGCCAAAACACCTGAGTTTATTCGCTTTCATAATTGTGGTCATCATCTTCAAAGCTGAAAACATAAACATATGTTGCAATTGCCTTGATATCCCAAGGACTCGATTCCTTCCCCACAAATATCAAGCACATAAAATTTGAACATAATCCAAATACCGCACACACAAATACAAATGATAAAATGCAAATAGTGAAAATAAACATGATATATCGAGAAATCATAACTATATTCAATCGTTGCATCCCTAACTAGTTTCCATTGGATGCAAAAGGGAAAAAAACAGCAAAGAAACAAATTAGTTCAAAAACACAACACAAACTCGCAGTTAAACCTCCAAAGCAAACATGCAATCAAACTAATCACACCCGGAGGTGCCAATGGATACAAATGCATCGTACTCCCTCCGTCCCAATAATTCATGCTCAATTATTTTTTCACAGTATTCAATGGTCATGTTTCACCGTTAATATCTCTATCTACATTTAATAATTCCAAATAAAAATTTGATATTTAAAATAGATGTTAAGATCAATCTAACAAAATCTCACATGATATTTTTATCATACATATGTTAGTTAAAATTTAGGGTCAAAGTTAACTAAATTTGATTTAAAAAAAGCAATTAAACAAGTTTTAGTGGAACGGGGGAGTATACAATCTCCCCTAACAAAACCTTAATGTTCAATGAAAATAGCAAAAACAAAAACACACTGACACACTGACACACGCTAAAATCAATGGAATAACATAGCAAAAACCATTCGCAAACATTTATATAATCGAGGCAGAAAGGAATAAACAGTGTAAACTGATCATTCAATGCGTTGCTCTTGCATTCAGAACACATCTGCTCCACCTAAAATACAAATTATTCGTAGTTAAATGAAAATTGATTTTCATAAGCTTAACAATGTGTGCGGATAAATGAGAATTATACAATTGCTATTACGGTGAGTAAGTGAGTGAGCGGAGTACCTTGATAGTGAGAGGGCAGTGAGTGAACAAGTAATTGAGTTGCACGAATGTGACCGGAGGCACTTTGTTGGTGCTATGACAGTTAGGGATGACAATGGGGCGGGGCGCATGCGGATTATGGTTCATCCATACCCATGTCCACCTAAAATTCTCATATTCATACCCACCCCATCACCAATGGCGACTATAGCTTTAAAATTCACCCCGCCCTGTCGGGTATTATATAAAATCCATACCCGCCCTATCACCCACTTGAGTCTCCCCACCCACTTCATACCCAATGTACTTATCTACTTATATCTCCAGAAATAGTTAAAATCCACTTTTTATAGTAACTTTTATATTAAAATTTTATAAATATATTTACATGAAAATATTATAGATAAGATATGCACTATGAAAAAATAATAATTTATTTTATATTAAATTAGCAGGTATATAACGGGTTTAATGAGGCGGGGGCGGGGATGAGGTGGAATATCCACGCCCACTACCCACGGTGGGTATGATTTCCATACCCATACCCGCCCCAAAACAACATCCATACCCGCCCCATTAGGGCGGATGTGGAGCGGACCTCCACCAAAACCCACCACACTACCATCCCTAGAGGCAGCCAGAGAGTTTGAGTTACAACGGTGTTAGGGCGGCGATTAGGTGTTGCTGGTCTGTCTAGGGAACGAGCAGAAGTATATTTGCACTTTCGAAAAACTAAGGGTTATGGATACTGGAAGGTATACAAACATAATTTTCAAAATTGTATCAGGGTAAGGCAGTGCATTTAAAAGGGCCAAATCTGTCATTTCATTTGATTTCGGCTTGAATAAATTTTCACGTGAGACTAGGGGTATATTTGCACTTTTAAAATATTGGAGGTTATATGTGCACTTATCAAGTATCTGGGGGTATAAAAGACGGAAGGAGTTGATGGTAGGGGACGAATTTTGGGAGGTCCTTTCTGCATTCTCCCAAATAAGGCAGGTATGGAGGTACCTTTAATGGGTATTGGTTCGGGTATTGATGCTAGTGTACAACCGCCCTATATCTACTTTGTCCCATTAGATATGTTATATCCCAACTAATTTTATATATGATAAAATATTATTTAGACATGATGACCATATAATACCTATAATTTTTTCACGTGGGCACTTATTAAAATTTTAATATTAAAATAAGTACAATAAATAAGATTTTAGGCATTTATGGAGATATAGGTTGTGTGGGTATAATGCAGGGGCGGAGCCAGAAAAATAAATTGGTGGATCACAATTTAATTTGATGACTCTATATATGAAAATAGTGTTACAATTTTGAGAAAATTTTAAATTTAGAAGGATAAAATGATCTAAAATTTAAAATAAACTAAGACACTAATAAAAAAATCATATATTAATTAATTGAAAATATTTAAATATTTTTTTTAAAAAAGGTGGGGCAATTGCCCCACCTTGTCCAGGCGTAACTCCGTCCCTGGTATAGTGGGTTGGAATGAGCGATATTCAAGTGGTAGTGGAACGTGATGGATTTTAAATAGAACCCAATGAGATAAGGTGAATTATAATATTGTACTAGTCATAAGTGATGAAGTTGATGATGGGTATGATACTTTTAGGTAGAAACGAGTATGGAGGTATCATGATCCGCACACGCACTAATACCATCCCTAGATTATGGTCTCATATTCAATTTCCACAAGCCCCAATATTTTTATTATTAAAACCTTGTATTGAGTCTATTGACCTAAAGGCCATTATGGACCGGACTTCTGTGTTTGATGCTTGTGTGGGCTGATTCGGTCAACTCCAATAGTGCCTAAGTCTTGCCGTACAAATATGTTACTATCCCGATAGTAAGAGGATGAAGCAGCAAAATGCAGTTCGTTTTAAGCTGAGAAAGAAAGATTTTAGATGAGAAAAGAACATAAAATTGAATATATGAGATGAATGGAAGTTTCCAGATTCTTGATCAATATCCTAGTTGATGCCCAATTCTCCAATTCTAAGGGCTTATTTTATGTTCTCCGTTAACCGCTGCTAACAACCATCTAAGTTCATAGCTTTAGTAAGAGCTAATTTTGCCTTCACGATTCTCCATCTGAAACCCAGACATCCCAAAGAATGACCATTTTGTCCCTTGATTAGATTGACATACCGTACAAAGTAAGAGCTAATTTTACCTTTCACGATTTTCCATATGAAACCCAGACATCCCAAAGAATAACTATTTTGTCCCTTTAGATTGGCATACCGTACAAATACCGGTCAAAATTCAATATGCGGATATGTGAGGCAAAACATCGGCTCGTCCGATCCAATTTTCAACTCTACTACACTAACGTATGTACTACTCCATCCGAAAAGAATTTTTTTTGTTGTCTTAATGAAAAATGCACGATTTTAAAATAATTTAAAATTGTAAAGAAAATATTAATTCTAACAATGTCCTTATTAACTTTAAAATTTTATAAAATGGATCCATTGCTTCCCAAAAATATCCATAATTTTTTACAATTATTTTTTGTCACATCAACTTTTATACGAGAACGAGTTTAAAACAATTCTTTCATTTTTACTGGAACCGAGGAGATACATTTTTTTTATTAAAAAAAAGTGTAGCTCCTGTCCTTTTTATTTGATATCTCATGACATGATTTTTTATTGTTTTAAAAGGGGAAAACACAAATTTTGTTTTATTTTACAAAAGTTGTAAGTGTATCCTTTTTTATTTTCATTTTGGAGTGATAGAAATTTCCTTTTCATTTAACCAAAATGATAAAAGTATTTTTTAAAATTTGACAAAAGTGGCATAACCAGACTTTTATGCCAGTTTTGACCAGTCAATAACTTTTGAAGCAAGAATTATTTTAAAACAGATTTATTGTGATAGCGAGTTGAACGTCACAATGTAATTCCATTTAAAATAAAAGTGTAATTTGTTGTTTCATAAGTTATTAACATGTCATTAATAGATAGCGGTTAGTTTAGCACACGCTCGTTGTGATATGCATACCAAACATTAGAGTGAGTCTCATGACATACGGCATGTCCATAACCATATGGAGAGACATCTTATTTTTACCTTATACACTGCATTGATTAAATTACACACTACATTAAAAGTTTTAGGAAATACGATATTTCCAAAAGTTTATGAAATACTAAATTTAGAAAATATTATTTTATATTTTTATATTTTCACATTCAAATACATATTAATACTTATTTTAACTTTTTAAATACAATATTTAAATTTTATAAAAAAATACAACATTTAAGTTAAAAATTACTGTGAATTGTCTATAAACTTATGTAAATGCCGTCTTTCCTGAGACTTTTTCTAAACATTATAGTCCATATAAGACAAACATGCAATTTTATTATTTCACAGGTGATAATGGTCGGTTACCAAAAAAATCTTTATTTAATATCTTGACATTTTCAAAATTTTAATTTGTTTTAAAAGTCGCAAACATATCTTCTTCTTTTTTTTAAATTTTTATTACAAAGTTGCAAATATATCCTTTTTTATTTTCCCTTTGAAGTGACAAAGATGTCCTTTATATATGACCAAAATGGCAAACGTAATTTTCCTGTTTGATAAAGTGATAGAATCATACTTTCTTATTTTTGACCAATTAATAATTTTTGAAATAACAACCATTTTAACACAAACTTATTATGATATACATGAATGTTATAGTATATTTCCTTTTTAGATAAAAGTGTAATTTTATTGTTTATAAATGATTGATTAGTCAACTCATTGAACGTTTTAGTCCATTTAAGATAAATGTGTAATTTTCTTGTTTTAGAGGTTATTGACTGGCCATGATCGGTTTAAAAAAAAATTTGTCCTTTTTATTTGATATATTGGCATATTGAATATTTATTTTGTTTTAAAAGTTGTAAATGTATCCTTTTTTATTTTCCCTTTGAAGTGACAATAATGTCCTTTTATTTGACAAGAATGGCAAAAGTTTATGTTTGATAAAAGTGATGGAATTGGACTTTCATATCAGTTATGACCGGTCAATATTTTTTGCAATAATAACCGTTTAATCACAAACTTATTACGTTATACATGCTGAATGTTGTGTATTTCCCTTTTAGGTAAAAGTGTACAGTAATTGCATTGTTTCATAAACTATTAAATGGTAGTAATAAATAACGATTACTTTAACCCATACATTTTTTTTAAAGGATTACATATAAACAACCAAATTACATATTAACAATCTAATTTTGAACTCAATTAGAAGACACCACTATTGAATCTATTGAAACTCACTATAGGTTGAAACTCCATCCATTTGAATAGCTAGGGACGCCAACCTGAAACATCCAAACGTTGCACCATCAACGAACCGTCACCCGAAACCACCACGAGGTCGCCATCATTGATCACCCGCAGGTTGGAAAACTATAACGGGGATCATCGACACGGTCTCATAACGTTGCTTAATCCATATGAAGAAATTACTCTAATATTCACATTTTTTATGGGGGTGTGTTTTAAATCACTGACATCTCAATTATAGAGAGTGTGGTTTTACCACTAAACCAGACACAATTCACACCCGACTCATTTTAAAATGCACGTTATAGTCCATTTAAGGTAAATGTGTATTTTTTTTTAGAGGTTATTGACGGGTCATGGTCGGTTACCATAAAAAATCTTGTCCTTTTAATATGATATCCAGACAATTTTGATTTTTTTTACTAAAGTTACAAATGTATTCTTTAATATTTTCATTTTGAAGTGACAAAAATGTTCTTTTTATTAGACCAAGATGGAAAAATTATCTGATTGATAAAAGTGCTGGAATTGGACTTTCATATCAGTTTTGACCAATCAATATTTTTCACAATAACACAAACTCATTGTGATATGCATGCTGGACATACATTATATTATATTTTCTTTTTAAGTAAAAGTGTAATTTCATTGCTTCATAAGTTATTGACTGGTCATAATAAATAACATTTATTTAATATGGACTCGCTGTGATAGACAGGTTGAACGTTACAATCCATTCAAGGTAAATATATAATTTCATTGTTTTCAGAATTTGTTAACTGGTCATAATAAACCACAATTATTTAATTTAAAATAAACGTATAATTTTATTATTTTTAGAGATTATTAACTGGTTATGGTCGGTTGCTCTCTTACTACTTTTAAAACAAAGAGATCAACTTACTAAATTAAAGTATCAAATGAAAAAACTAACAGCACTTTTTGCTATGGTGCAATTACCTTTCGAAACAAAACTGAAACCATAACCCAATAAAGGAAAAATACGTTTTATAAAATTTTGTGGGCAAGTGTCGAATGAAAAGAAATTCAGTATACAGTACGTCCATTTTTCAAATGTAACAAAATTTTCCCATCTCAGTATGCACATTTTGATTTTTAATAGTTAGTATAAAAAATATATGTTCATAAATATTTTTAATTTTATATAACTATCATAAAATATATTTTTAAAAAATACATATTACAACGATAAATCAAATACTGTGGCATATAATAATATTTTCACTTATACTTATAGAATTTTAAAATAAATTTGGTCGACTTCGGGTAAAGTGAATTGTGCACTTGTAGTTTATCATAGACATAAAGAGTAACAACTAGTTATAGAAATGGTAAAAAAAATAAAATAAAAAACTAGTTCTGGAATTATTTTTGGATAGATCGCTATTCGGGCCAAACAAAAAGCCCAAAACATTTCTCAATACACAAAGCCCAAACTCAGATAGTTCTGAAAAAGCTCGGGTCAGCAAGATAGAGATGCACCGAAAACACATTGAATTCTCTGAAGTCATCGCTGCTGCTCACAATATAAAGCTTCCGTTTCCAACTCACAATTAGAATGCATTTTCTCTCCAACATTCGCCGGTTTCACTGCCCGACTCCTTTCTCTCTCACACACTCACACACTGCCCGCACCGCCTGAATTTTCCACCTCGCACATGATTCTACTTCACTGAAATCGAATCCTCACGGCCGCCGACGACACTGATTCCGGCTATGCCTCTCCGCCGCCGCTACAGAGTCGAACGCCTAGTAGCGTAGCGCCGTGCACCGACCGTACATTGCAGGTACTCATTTCCAGCGCATCCGAGTAGGGTTTTACAGTAGGAGAAGGAGATGGCAGGGCAAAGTTCGAAGAGTGGAAAGCTGAAGCCGAATTTGGACAAGGACAGCACTAAGATGCTCAATCTCACTGTGCTGCAGAGGAGGGACCGATGCGTGGAGGAGATCCTGATGATCGCTAGCCACGTCACTCTCTACCAGTTCGACACCGATACTAGTCAGTGGGTACGCTTTTTGGTTATTGACTAAGGCGTTTTTTTTCTTTTGATTTCTAGTGGTTTGTTTGTCATCTGATGTTTGAATTTTTTGTTTTGTTTCCTGTCTCTGAATGTATTTGAAAATGCAGGCTCGCAAGGATATCGAAGGGTCTCTTTTTGTGGTTAAAAGGTCCTGTGTTCATTTAGGTTTTATTGCTTTATATGGTCAAATTCTGAGTCTGACAGTACTGTTAATTGAATGTTATTCCAGGTCTACACATCCGCAGTTTCAGTTCATTGTCATGAACAGGAGGAGTGCAGGTTTTTTTTTATAAGCTCGCCCCCCTTTTGTTATGTTATCGTTTGTGATTTTTCTAATGGTATCTAGGATCCTTTCTTCATAGGTTGAACTTGAGTCTACAGCATTTGTTTTTCTTTCTTCTCTTGGAAAGCTGAGAGAAATCCTAGTTGATGAGAACAACTGTTGTGCTATTTACTTGACATGTTCTTTTCGCCTTTGTCAGAGAATTTTGTGGAGAATCTCTCAGGTGATTTTGAGTTTGAAATTCAAAATCCATATCTCTTGTATCGTAATGCAGCGCAAGAAGTGACTGGTATGTGGTTCTACAACACAAAGGAATGTGAGGATATTGCTGACCTCTTCACTAGGTAATTCCCTTACTAGTCTTTTTTACTAGGCGCTGGATTTCCAAATTTTAAGTACATTTATGGGTTTGCATTGCCATGTATTAAATGTAAGCACCCTCTCTAATGTTATCAAAAGTTTAAAACCATTGATGATGAATGGATAAAAAAAAGTTTATGGGCCTTGGGACATTGGAGCTTTGTGGTTAGTGTTACGATTTGGTTCAGACCTCTCAGTTGTTATACGTATCAGCTCTATTTTATTCAGTGAGATCTGCATAGGATCTTGTTGAAGCTGTTAGAATTCTCTCAGGATATTGATTTTCTACAGTCACAAAGAGAGAAATGAGATGGGCCATTGGGGTTTAGGGAGGAAAAATAATTGTTACAAGGAAACTGCATGAAATCAATCAACTTACACTTGTATATGCTAAATTTGGATGTATGTGTATGAGGGTATTTTGGCCTTTGGGATCACTTAGAAACTTTTGTATTGATGCATGTTTTCGTGTTTTTTCCAGTTTCAGTTAAATCTGAAGGGATAAAGTGGGGTTTAGAAGCTTTGAATGGTCATGTGTCCTCTTGAAAATCTCATGGGATTGGGATGGATTTGCTCCAGAAAAATTGACTGTTCAAATACTGTTATATGGTTTCCCTGATTCCCTCTCAGTTATCTAGAAGGGAAATGAGTGGAATGCAAATAATAGTTTTACGACTATGAACAGATTCAGATTTGCAGTCTTGTAGTTGTAAATCAATTTCTGTTGCTATATGCATTTGGAATGTGAAATGTGAGTACCTCATCTTGCTCATTAAATGAAGCTGATAGTTTGTGTTTTCGTTCTTGCATGTGTTCCTAACTTTGACTTCTCACTGAGAAGTCATTTTAAATTTCAGTCTGCTTCAACAAATACAATCAAAAATGTAATGTGTTACTTGCTTCAGGATAATAAATTCATACCCAAAAGCTTCTCCTGGGCAAGAAGTAACTCCAAGCAGAAGGTATGAAAGG
>JAULKM010000003.1:8887946-8905104 GCA_032355605.1 Rubia tinctorum | reverse complement strand
CCGACACCAAACCCCCCACCACCACCTAGCCTCGCTACCACCACACCTCTATTCAGCCCTGCCACCTAAACTCATCGTCACCATCATTCCCTCCTCCGCCACCTAAACCCACCACCAGCCCCGCAGAACCCTAGCTTCACCTTCGCCGCCACATCCGCTCCGTCGCCAGCTAGGCCACCGTGATCCGCTCCGACCCAAACTCCTCGCCACCGTCGTTCCAACCCAAACTCCTCCACCACCGCCGCACCATTCATCCCGACACCACTCTGCCACACCCCTAAATCCCCAGCTCCACCAATACCGACGATCCCAGCCCTCCACCGAAATCCTAACGCGGTACACCACCACCACCAACCCTTCCCGACCACCACCACCAACCCCTCTCCCCGCTCGCCACCCACATAGCCACCCCCTCCTTTGCCACCATGCGCCACCATTTCTAGTGCCGCAGAGCTAATCACCAAAAAATTAAGACCCACCATCCCCGCAGATCCCGCCTACGAGGCTTTGATTCCCTCAGGTGATAAATTCCCTTCGATAATGAGGCTTTGATTCCCTCCGGCGATGAGGTCGGCGATCTCCTTCCCCACCTACCTGCTCGAATCCACCAGCGAGAACTTTCGCCAAGACTCACCGGCGGACTGGGAAAGACAAGAAGAGAAAGAAACAGCGGTGGATTTAGAAACACCAGTGGATTTAGAAACAGCAGTAGATTTAAAATTTGAAGAAATAAATGGTGGAAGAAACGAAGAAGAGGAAAATGAAAGAGAATGAATTAGGGGTTTATGGGTAGGAATGTAATTTCAATGTTTTTTGTATGTTTTTTTACAGAGGGGCACAATAGTCATTTCACTGAATTCTGGCCTTAAACTGCGGAAAAGGTTACATTTGCACATATACTAACTATCTAGGGTTATATTTTGTGCACTTTCGTGAATTATGTAGGGTTGTATATGCACTCTTTTTCTTAGTATAGATATAACTTTGATTTATTTTGAAGGTTTGGTCAATTTCAATTTTCATTGATTAAAAATAGATGGACTAAAATACCCCTTATTGATTTCTTATTCTCTTTAGAGAAAATGCTCGAGTATCCTCCTTTTCTTAATATGACTCTTATTTTTTTAAAGTACATATATACACAGGACCTATGTTGACTTTAGAATTGTATATGTGTCCACGACGAGTAGCGTTGGTGAAAATTATTCTAGTTGTTGGTATGCCTTGAATACGTATTAGCCGCTTCGACAGGTTGGTACGGGGGTCTCGCTGATTCTGGTGTTTTGTCTTTTACTTTTATTTTCTTCGCTTGTTCTTTCTCGGTATTCCACACAACACTAGTGTTGACTTGACATTTAAGACGAAATTATCCCTTGGAAAATTTTGATTTTTTTGTTTGTTTTTGCCCCCTATTAGTGTCCACAAATTATCATTGCAATTCTTCTTCACTTTCTCATGCTTCCCCCTCATTTACCATCACTCTGAATCAGTTCACGATCGAAGACACCGTCTGTGATTTTAAATCTGTGCTGCTTCCACTGCCCATTGCCTTACTCGTAAATCCCCTCGACTTCCCCACTACTCAAGAAAACAACGCCGTCGTCATAAACCCTAACATGTCCTGATTCTTCACCATCGCTATGAATCAATCAATGATCGGAGTTGTTGCCAATGGTTTCAGAGCGGCATAGCTCCCCATCTTCATTGCTTTGTAGGAGTTTCTGCTCTCTCATCTTCCTGCTCTTTCACTATCACTTTGAACCGGTTCATGACCGGAGTCGTTGCCATCAATTTCAGAGTTGCGTCGCTCCCCACCAATGTTGCCTCGCTAGAGTTTCAGCTCTCATACCCTCCCCTCTGGCACCAGCGCTGGTGCTCTCCAATCGCTTTCGGATTCTCAAATTTTGCTTCATCCATGAAACTGGGAAGAATTTATCAAAAGATAGTGGTTAGAGTTGCAAAATATATTAGTGACGATGGCCACCATGGAGGATGACAGATAAAGCGCTATAGAAAAAAACTCATGAGGCACTACAACGGTGCCTGAATCCTAAATTGTTTCAGTACAATCACTTTAAAACTTGAATTACACCCTCTCTATCTCTCTCTCTGGAATACAGTTACAACAGACACATTGTCTTTTTTTATTACTCGAGAGGTGTTTCGGTCTATCTACTAAAAATTGATAAAGATTGGAATTGATCAGGATTAAAGTGCAAATCATGGTTATACCTGCACTAAAAAACCAAGAATTATAGTGGATATGATAAAAAAGCTAAAGGTTATATGAATACCTTTTCAATTCAAAAACTTATTACTGGCTAATTTCATTTTTACATATCAAGTAAACATCGGAAAAATTTCATCAACGGCAATTGTCGAAAATGAAGTTATAATTGCGAAAGTCAACACCGATTCTAAGTATATCTAACAATTTCAAAAAAAAATTGAGGATCATTTCGATACTTACACGATAATTTGAATTATTCAAGCCATTTTTCCTATTTTAATTTGAAAAAAAAGAATCTAATTAAATGAATATTTTGAAAATTTAATGATACCTCCTACTTTTCTAAAGGTAAATTGTAATTATAAATTGAATAGATTTAGAACGGTGGTGGGGATTGAATGGTGGTGGGTTTGGTGGCGCCTATTGGAGGCTCTATCAAAGCGGTGTCAGAGCAGTGGCGGCGAAAGTGGTGGAACAATGGCGGTGATGACAGAACAGCGGTGGGGCAAGGGTATGTTTGTCTTTTAAAATTTTGTATTAGGCTGAAAGGGTATTTTGGTCATTTCATGTCGGTCAATGGCCGGAAATAACCAGTCAATGCTGGAATATAGTTTTTTGCGTTATCTTTGCACTTATGTAAAGTAGTTAGGATTATTTTTACACTAAAAATAATTTCATGGTTATATCTACACATTTTCAAATATATACGATTATATTTGTATATTTCCCATATATTTACTCCACTGTATTTTCCCTTCTTGAAGGCATTAAAGCAATGTAATTTCCCCCTCATAGACGTAATCTTCTGTAACTAGTCATGTATGCATGTCGGCGAAACTGAAGTTGTTCCTTTTGCCAAGGAATACAAAAAACGTGACCCGCAGGCCGCAGTGCAAGTGTGTTGTTACTTGAGTCTAGGAGTGGTAAAAGTATGGACAGGTTGATCAGGTAATATGGATTATTTAAAATATACTATATATAAGTATGCAGTACTGCGACCCGTTTTACGATGAATAAATATGGATTAGTTAAACGGGTCGAATTGAAATCCACACAATTCATAAATAAAAAATAATTGAATTCACAAGTAAAAAGAATAAATTCGTGGATTATCTATGTACATATGAGCATATATGAGTTTATATACATCCACGTTACCTATTTTATCATTACTTATCTGGGTTTAAAAATAAACAACGTACTTAACCCACGAGTTATTGATCTATTTTGCCGCTCTTACTTGAGTCGAATATTTTCTTCTAAATACTTTCTCTATTCCAGAAAAACTATACAATAGCACTTTAAATTATGCTTATTTAATAATTTTAACTATTTATAATGATAGTAAAAAATTAATATTTGAAAACAAGATGAATATAACAATAAATTACTACGTATATATAATTAAAACTTACTACTCCCTCTATCCCAACTGAAATTTCACTCTTATTTTTTGACACTATTGTCTATCTAAGTTTGATTGCATATTTGAATAAATATATGAACAATAATATTATCGTATATGATATTGTTCAATTTCTCGTAGCAAGTAGTTGCTAATTATCAACTTTTTATTTGCTGTTATTATAAGTAATTAAACACATTAACAGTCAAATATGAACATCGTGTTAATGATTGCAATGCAATTTCAATTGAGACAGAGGGAGTATATGAGTATTGAGCGCATGCAGCTGTCAAATTTGAACATAAATCAATACTCACTTCGTTCCACAATAAACTCCCTACTTTCTTTTTTTGGAACTTCTCACTATAAATTTCCTAATTCTAAACTTACTATATTTCGTCATAAATATATGGTTATAACTCTTTATTTTATTTGATTTATATAGGCTCACTCTCATTATTCATTAAAAAGATGTCACATAGATTTGTTTTAAAATTTGTGCACAGAGTAATTCAGAACTTTAAATTGATACGGGGAGAGTGGATAAAAAAGAAGTGCGTTAGCTGTCAACTTTGGACTTTCAAGTACTGCACTACGTACGCTACATCGCTATTCACAGTCTCAAGCGGACTTCTTCAGCTGCTATGAGGCCAATAAGGATTTTTTATTTTTATTTTTTTGAAAATAGGTGCCGATAAGGATTGATAATAGAGATTAGGGAAGAAGTCAACTGAGAGGGTTTTACACGGAGTTATACACTTTTCCCTTTAAATTCCATTACCGGCTATTTCAGAATAACCTCTTCTACAGTATTGGTCATATTTTATACTCGTATTTTTTATGCCAAATGCAACCGACAATTTTGGAATCAGGCACCACTTAAAAAACCATTAAACTTAGTCCTAGCTTATAGTTCTATTTGCACTAATTTAAAACTGGAGAATATATTAGTGTGTGCGGGAAGGGATCATTTTCAGCTTGCACAACCGGTTTGAATATATTAACTAACTAATCATGCTACTCCCTCTGTACTAGTTCAACCTGCACATTTTTTGATCAACTTTCTCATACCATATTTGACCAATAATAACTTTATTTATGTATAATAATAGTGTATTAAAATTTGATGTTTATAAAATACATAATGCAGGGAATCCATTAATATCTCACATAATGATATTTGTATCTATATACTGATTCAAATTTATGATAAAATATGGTATAACAAAGTTGACCAAAAAGTGTGCAGGTTAAACTGGTACAGATGGATTACATCATATCATGAAATGGGCGTACAAGTTGGTTAATGTTTTCTTACTATACATTTTGATACTAAGTACTAAGTGATTGTCTTATGTAGGATCAGATGAGAGCAAGCGATATTTTAATAAACGGAAAAGTCCAAAAATAAATCTATTAAATTTTAAAAGTGTAAATATAATCCTAGGGGTGGTAAAATAGACCCGTAACCGGAGGGTCAAGCGGGTTATATATTTTTAAACGCTGATGGGTATGAGTAAAATGGGTAACGGGTCAAGTTGGTATTTGAAAAGTTGAGTTTGTGAGTTGACCGCGAGTATACCCATATGAGTTGAAACCACGGGTTAACGCATTTGAATTTATATATAAACTCACATGGGTCAATATATGGGTTGAAATTCGCGGGTTTACCCATATGGGTTGGTATATAAACACATATGAGTCACTATAGGGGTTGAAACCAGCGGGTTTTACCCATATGAGTTGGTATATAAACTCATATGAGTTTATATGTGGGTTGAAACTCGCGGGTTTACCTATTTTTAACCCATAAATTGCATAACTTTCTACCCGAACGTTGAGCGGGTTTCAACCAAACTCATTTGTGACCCAACCCATTTTAAACCCATCATAAAATGGGTTGAAATGGGTAATACACTAATACCCATATTTTTTAACAACCCATATTACCTAACTCGTATTCGACCTGACAGCCCATTTGTCACTCCTATATAATCCTGTAAAATTTGAAAGTGCAAAACTAACCCTAAAATTTTGTAAAATAGTTCAATTACACTATTTCAGCATTGACCGAACGAATTCAGGCATTGACCATTTATGAAAAGGAAAAAAAATACCACTATTCTTTAAACAAAAATTTTAATAACAAAAATACCTGTAAGGTTCTTCTTCTTCATCATCTTCAAACATGCCACCAACACTTTGCCAAAGCCCCACTAGCTTCACTGCCGCGCCACCAGCTCCGCCGCCACTAAACCCGCCCAGACCCTGTGTCACCATCTCTGCATATCCCTTCCCCCGTGCCACCACCCCGCCACTAATCCTCTCCACCCAGATCTGCCACCACCCAGCTCAGATCCGCCATCAATCCCTTTCGCCTAGACCCGTCGTGTCACCGCTGGCGCCTTCACACCCACCGCTAGCCCCGCAGTCCCCTCTGAAACCCACCCCAAACCCACCACCCTAATTATCTAAACACCCCATACACCACCCCTGACCCTAAACATCACCACCCTAAACGCCACCACAGCGGACCAATTATAGGGGGAAGAAAGGGTTCGTCGGTGGAGGAAGAAAGGAAAAAAGGAAGGGCAAGACTATATTTTTAATTTTTAAATAGAACGGTAAAACAATTATTTTGACGATTTCCGGCCTAGAAACCCACCCAGAATTGCCGCCCTAATTCTCTAAACACCCTTGACCCTAAACGCCACCACCACATACAAATTATAGGGGGAAGAAATGGGGAGGAAAGGAGTAAGAAAGGGGAAATAAGGAGGAAAATGGGGGAGGAAAGGGGAGGAAGAAAGGGAAAAGGAAAGGGCAAAACTGTATTTTTTATTTTTTTAAATAGAAGGGTAAAACGATCATTTCAACGATTTTCGGCCAATATGACCGTCGACATTTCGGTCGATGAAATCCAGCATTATTTTTTCGGTTTCAAAATTTACAAGGTCATTTCTTCTCTTTCGACCAAAACATAGGGTTAAAAATATAATTTTCTCTTTAATAAATTACTAAGTAGTTTGATACTAGATAATACGCACGCCGATGCACGAATTTATGAATAAAAATAACTAATAAAATTTAATATGTAATTTAATACTGGTATTTAATACTGTAAAATTGTATTACATTTATATGAGAATTATACACGATGCAGTATTTAGAATAAATTTATATATATTTTAATTTTTTAATTTTTAATTTTTAATTTTTTTAAAAAAATTAACTCAATCTTTGTTGATATTTATGTTTTGTATAAAGGAATTTTTTTGGCAATATACCAGCATTCCAGCGTATTCCAATTGATTCCTGGAAAACAAAATTAGTTTAAATGAAGCAATTGACTATATATTGAGAGAATACATTTCACTTTTTCGAGGAAAAATGGAATAAGGAGTAAATATTTGGGAATAAGCAAAAATGAAGAGAAAGTGGAAGGATTAAAGAATAAGAGATATAACAATTTTCAAAACATTGATGGAATGATTAATTGGTGTGCCAATATCTGAGGGTGTCATTTGTAAAAAATTTGTGAAAGATGATGTGGATAAGTGTTGGGGTTACACTTGACTAAAGAGTTGCTCTTTTAGTATATGGTATACACTTTGTAAGTTAAATATGGAACATTTTAAACTACGTTGAGTCGTGATTCAGACTCGAGATTAGTTTTGTAAATGAGTTTAACTTAGTTCGAGCAATCCTTAATGTGCACTTGACTTGTTTAAAATATCTCGAATTCGAGTTGAACCAGTAAAATCTTGATCGACCTTGAATGAAATTAATATATATTTTTAGTTTTTTTTATAAAAATTATGTACTACTTTCGTCTCACTTAGGGTTCTTACCTTTTATTTTCGTTCGTCCGAACTAGAGATTCTTGTTTTAATCATTCCCTTATTCAGAGTGAAATTTAAACAATTCATTCCGATCCCCCAAGACGAGAAAGAAAAGATTTTTCGGAGCCGCACATTCCAAACTAGGAGTAAACTTTCCCGCATCCTCCACCACATCAAGACTCATAAATGCACTTGCAAAAATGTAGTCAAAATCTTTTTCCAGAAAGAAAAGAGGAGTACTCTCTCGGGCCCGGTTAAATGACAATTCTTTTATTTTGGCTCACTTTTTTTATGCAAGGTTGATGAGGCAGTAAATAAGTGTGGAAAAGTAGGAATATATTAAAAAAATAGTGGATCCACTCTGAAATTTGTTGAAGTTAAAAGATATATTATGCGAATTTATAGCATATCTTTTGTTAATTTAAATCATTTTCAAATCATACCACTTTTGTTAGCAGAGACGAAAAAAATTAATATCATTTTATCAAAAGAAATATATTTCATTAAAAAAATATAAAAAATATTGCTTTAAGATCGAATATTATATGAGTTGGATTGAACTCATTTAAGGTTAAGTTTGAGTAAAACTTTGACCAAGTTGGTTGCGAGTCGCTAGTTTACACCCTTACTCCACTAATTTTACACCCTTACACTACCTTAGACTTTCATGTTACCATCTTGTGATTGCATAGAGAAAGGAGGATAATTAATGGTTTGCAATCAACTCAACAAACAAATCGCAGTCTACGATCGACCTTATGCAGCAACATCAGACAAAATCAATACAACATATCGCAACCGCCACACACCAAACTCCACGACTGATGCAACATTTGTTATGTGAGTCAGTAAAATACTAACATGGTCCAGCTAGTCGGCAACCAGAACCAGGTGATTCAAAAACATTTTCACCTATTGACCTCACAACTGCAAATTGGCTCATTCTGCTAGTTGACTTTCGATGTCCAAGAACCAAAATCAATGGATTGGAGAGAGATATGGCCAAGAAACAACTCTGACAAATGCTTCTTGCACAGCCCGATCCGCCGGCCGTGTAAGCTGGGATGGATGCAGCTGGAGAATCCAGTCTTCCATCCTGGAAACCTCTGTCTCTCCATCACATGAAGGGTGTAAACACATGGAGCCGGCGCAATGCAGCCCGTTACAAAGCAGTTGCAGGGTCGCGCTTTGCTAACCATTCGAGCCAAAGATAAAGAGCACGAACCACTGTAAGATACAACTCCAATTGAAGGATCTGCATTGCTAAAATCATCGTCTGTTGAAGGGATTCTACTGAGCTGCGAATCGAACTTTTTCTCTATCGCATCTTCATGTATCCTGTACTTTGCTGCTAGTGTTCTGATGCAGGACATCCTTATTTGAGTTGAGATGATAGCCTTGACATCGTTCAAGTTGTCACACTCTCTATACCATTGCAGCCATCGCGTAGCAAGCCCTGAAAACCAGTCAATTATGTGATCATCGTCGTGCAGAACGAGGGAATGACATGTTCGAGGGAATCCTGAAGCGTTTGTTATTCCGTATCTGTGGAGCCGCTTCTTTATGGTGTGAACGGGGGCTGTGATTTCTGTGATGGAAGGAGGATTTTCGTTACTTATGCCAGGTAGAAGAGCTAGCGTGGCGGCTGTCTCTGAAGAAACGTAGTTTCTCGCTTGCTTTTGAAACTTGTAATAGGATTCTATCAGTTCTTGGGGAAGAGATGGTTCTACGATGTGTTTAGACAATAAGTTGTCCTCATTTTCTTCATTCTTGGCATTGATGTTCTGCATCCATATCTTTAGCAGCTGTTTGTACCAATGATCAGTTTCCATCCCAGGTTTACGGTAGCAGGAAATCTGGCTCAAAATTGAGCTGCTGTCAGCGAGCTGCTTGATCTCGGATTCTTTGACCTTCTTCAGCCCGTGTGCGAGCCATTTCTTCCCAATTCTAACAGTTCCGATTTCCCAAGCCTCCTGCTTCTGAGAAGCAAACATCATCACTTTGTCCTTCAATTTGTGCACAGCTTTTACAGCTGGGCTCTCTTTTAGACTTCTATTGATCAAAGTTCCAAGAAATCTAACACCATTGGAGCCTTCACAAGGTAAAACACCAATTGGATCAGTGGTATGTATATGTAGAGAATTCCTGAGAAAGTTTTCAATATCTGATTTGCACGAGAGCGCAACATCTTCAGAACCTTCAATGGCAACCAAAATCTCATCCAGAAAGCGACAGCAATGTAATGTTACACCGGAGCTCTTCTGTTTATCGTGTTCTTGTGTAATACTACCATTCATCTGTCTCCTAAACCATCCGCGAAGCTTTGACGAAGTTATCCCACCATTACCACTGCCAACTGATGCATCAAGCGCCTCATATTTCAACGCCATTCTGAAAATTTCACGATCAAAGATATCAAGATAAACATTTATGAAGATTGGAGACAACACTCCTTCTTGAGGAAGACCATGGCCCTTAGGAAAACCTCCAAATTCCACATTAAGCACCCGAGACTCGAACATTTTTCTTATCACAGCATACAAACTTGGATCTTCAATTTTATCCTGCATCTCAGAGATGAGCCGCTCGAGGATTCTTAAATCCAGTTTCTGATCAAGATGCAAGGTAAACCACCAGTTGGAACCGCGCATCTCCTTTCTAACATATCTCAGAGCAGATAAGTGATCCCTCCCACTTCGTCCACTATGAGAAATCTTCGAAAAATGTGGCTTGTAAACAACTTCCAGCGCTATCCTAATAGCCTCCTGAACCACCTTCAACTTAACACTAGGGAAAACAAGAACTTCTTTATCTCTGCCCCTGGTAGCAAAGGTACATGTATTAGCATCAAAACCAAAGCTCCCATCATAGAGCTCTTCCGCAATTGATTCAAACTGCAAAATCTCCCCATCCGCTGTCAATTCAACATTAGAGCTCAGCCTAATGATATCATAAGCATCCTCCAACGTATTCGGATGAGCAATCACTTTCTCCATAAGATCATAAAACTTTCCATCTTTATACTGTTCTTTGACCCTCTTCTTAATCCTCAGCTCCAGAAACCTCTTGAACTCCATTCGGGTTCTCAGCTTTTTATCCTTGACAGCGGTGGATTCCTCGACCAAAGTTGCCAACTCCATAGCCAGCATCCCTTTACCTTTCTCTCTATCACCATTGCCATCACTAACTTCTCTCTGAACTGCTGAACAAAATGGAACGCCAGCAACTCTACCTACAGGAAATGGTGCTGCCGGAGAACCCTTTTGAAAAACCAGGATTTGCATCCCTTGGAGTAGATTGTTGGTGCTGCATTTTGCGCGGACTCTTCTGCAAACCGTTGAAAGGTAGAACAACATATTTGGTGTTACTTGCGAGTAGATGCTCTTTAGCAGAAGCGCGAAGAAGATGACGAATGTTGAGTCTCGTAGACATTTTAGCAAACAGGTTGTGTGCATGCAGAGCTTGGAGTACCGTGTGAAGTCATATCAGAGCAGAATATGGACAAATTTTACGTCAAATTGAGACAGTACAATTTTAGGATACAGGATACGGGCTCGGGCTGCGTCGGACCCGAATTCCAATTGTCACGTTAGACCATGTGCAATGGTGAGACGGAACTGAGTCGGTTCAATTTATTAAATAATTAATCTCTCTCTTCCACATCAGCATTGAGCCCAAAACTAAAAATCACCCATTTTCCCCCACAGTGATTGAGACATTTCTAATCTCACTCCATGGATCTTACTTGATTCCCTCTATCAGACTTATTAATTTCACATTTAATATTTAATTAAAATAAATTTACCTAACAAAATAAATTCAAATGTGAAATTTAATAATATATTTGTAATTTTTGAATTTAACTTCATTTCGAGTTTTTTCCAGAAATAAATTTAATATTTTAAATTTATTTTATGAAGCATAATTAAAAGAATCATATACTCCGATAATGCCAATATAGCCCTAACTTTCAAAAAATATATGCCGATATAGCCAAACTCCTTAATTTCGGCATTGACCCATGAAATTTTGACAATGACAAGGAAGAGAAATGACGAAACTACCCTTAACTAAGAACATAAAAATTTGATACCTATAATACCCAGTGTGACATGGCAGCTATTGATTTACTTCTTCTTCACTGTCGCTGCTCTACTGGGACCACCGCTGCTCCGCTGAAAACTGTCGCTCCTCCGTTGGGAACTGTCGATGCGCTGTCGCTCCTCTATTGAATGCTGCGGCCGCTCAGCCAGAAACCACTATCTTCAGTCCCTGCCTCTCCGTCGGAAACCACTGTCGCCGTCGCTCTATCAAAAAACATCGTCACTTAGCCTCCCCCTACCCACACCATCAGAACCCTAACCAAAGCTCACCATCCTCGTCGCCCACCCACTCCCGCCACTCACCCTCCTCTCCCAACCCACACCATTGGCTCACCCACCGCTGCTCACCCCCCCTGCCCTCCCACACCATCAGAACGCTAACTAAAGCTCACCCTTCGCCGCTCACCCTCCTTCTACCCACACCATCAGAACTCTCCGCGCGCTCAACCTTTCCCTCACCCACACTATCGGAACCCTAACCAAAGCTCCCCCTCCGCGCGCTTAGCCTCATCCCACCCCCACCCACACCATCGGAAAACCCTAACTGCCACTAACACACCGCCGCTGCCCCGCTAGCTTCGGACCCTCACCGCCGCAAACCCTAATCCCAAGCCGCTCAGCCTCACCCCCACAATCTCAGGAAGCCCCACATGACTCCAAACTCTGGGACGAGAATGATATTATAGCGGGCAAAGAAGAAAAGGGTTAGGATGGGTGAAGAAGAAATGAGTGACAAGGGAAAGGGTAGTTAAGTCATTTCACGTTTTTTTAATTTTTTTCTTTTTAAAAAAATCAGGGATGAAAATCATCTTTTTTTCACAAAATTCGATCATCAAAATGTTGACTAAACAGTCAGCGGAGTCAAATATTATAATGACACTTTCTGATATTGCAAAGTTATATTAGCACTTTCTGCCAAAATATAGGGTTATTTTACCAATTAACTCTAATTTTTTATAGAAAAAGTCTCAGGAAATATGCATTATCCCTAAGTTTAAGTTTATTGATAGGTCCTCTAACATTTTATCTTTAAAAAATACAAACATTATATTTTATGAGTTAAAACAAGTAATACTGTGTATTTGAATATGAAGATATTAGAAATATAATATAAAAAATACACTTTTAAATTTTGCATGTAATTTAACAAATTCAGTCTATAAGTGAAAAAATACAGTGAACTTTAGAATAAACATGTATCGGCCACTTGGCTATTTTAGTTTGTCCCACACGTTTTCCCCACTTTTGAAACTTACCTATTTTAGTAAAATTGAATGACCATTAGTTGAGCCACATTAGGGCATGGATAATGGCAGTTTCTTAATTTTAAGAAACCACTCTAGAAATCGAAAACACCCACAATGACAGTTTCTTGTGTGGAAACCGATCAAGAAACCGAAGAGGGGCGCTTCTTCCCCTTCTTTTGCTGCTTCGTTCATACGCTAGGGCCGCTCACATGCAGCCTTTTTTCCCGTCCAGGTCAGGGACACGTGGCAGTCATTCATTGGCCATGTGTCCCATTCAATGATGCTTCCTTTTAAAAAAAATGGAGGGACACGTGGCACCATTTGATTGGGCCACGTGCCCCAAAATTTATTTTAAATTATTTTATTTTTTCCAAATTTGTTTTAATTTATTTAAAATTTTGTAAATTACTTTAAAAATTCGTAATTTTTTTAAAATATGGGGAAAAAATTATTCACAAATTTTTAAATAATATTTGAAAAAATGAAATATAATTTTAAAATGAAAATTAATTATTAAATTTCACATTCAACTTATTTTGGGTGAACAAATGTAATTAAATTAAATGTTATTGGTAAAATTAATGAGTATGATAGAGAAAATCAAGCGGGGCCAATGAATAGTACAAAGTTGTTTCTTACCATTGTGGAGAAGAAAATGAGTGAAATCTTGAACGGTTTCTTAAAGTGAGGTGGAAGAGAGAGAATGAGAAAAATAATATATTTAATTGGTAAGAAACCGTACTCCCTCCGTCCCATCCCAAATTACAGCCCAATCATTACACACCGTTCGAGAAACATGTTTGACCGTTAATATGTTTAATTATGTATAATAAAGGCAAATAAAAAGTTGCTTTCTAGAAGCTATTTTTTACGAATTCAACAGTATCACATACGATAGTATTATTTCTCATATATTTATTCAAATACGTGGTCAAATTTTGATAGACAATAGTACCATAAATAGGTGGGTTATTTGGGTTGGGAGAGAGGGAGTAGTGATTTATACCATTGCCCTTGGTCTTAGATTTCGTAAATATCAAGTCAAAAAGTAAATGTCACATCAATTTTCTTAAATATTGTGCAAAAAAATGATCATTAATTATGGGACGAAGGGAGAATATTTTTATAAAACTCATTTGCATTTACTGTGATTCAGGCATTTATTTACTTTCTCTCATATTGTTTATAAATTTATTTTGATTCATTAATTTTGATACTTATAAAATCGTTATTTAGTGTACTGCTTCGTTCTAGTCAAATTTGCACAGAATCCTTTTCACTGTATTCAATAACATAGGTTTAACTGTGAATATGTATAACCGCGAACAATAACGACAAATAAAATTTGATATTTATAAACTACTTCTTATGACTAATCTTAGGGCATGGGTAATGACGGTTTGTTAATTTTAAGAAACCGCTCTAAAAACCGAAAACACATACAATGGTGGTTTCTAGGACGATTTCTTATTGAGAAACTGTCCCTTGGTTTCTTGGTAAGAAACCGGGCAAGCAATCAATTTCCCCCTTTTTGCATTGCGTCTGTCAAACGTTGGGGTCGCTCACATGCAGCATTTTTTCTAGGCCAGTGACTCGTGGCAGCCTGCCATTGGTCCAAGTGTCCCACTAATTGTTGTTTATATATTTTTTGTTTTATGGAGGGACACGTTGCAACCATTGATTAAGCCACATGTCCCAATATTTCTTTTTATTTTTTTAAAAATATGATTTTTTAAAAATTGTAAAATTTTGTTTAAAAATCTTTAAAATATTTTTAAAAATCAGTAATTTTAAAAAAAATCTGGATTTTTTATTCATAAAATATTTAATAATAAATGAAAAAATGAAATGAAAATTTAAAAATGAAAAGGTATTATTAATTTCACATTCAATTTATTTTGGGTTGACAAATTTATTTAAATTAAATTAAAAAATAAGTGAGTAGATAGTGAAAATGAAGTGGGGTCCATGAATAATAGAGAGTATTTTTAAAATTGTGGAGAAAAAAATGAGTGGTTTCTTAGGGTGAGGTGAAAGAGAGAGATTGAGAAAAATAATATATTTAATTGGTAGGTTTCTACCATTGCCCTTGGTCTTACCATATCTCATACGATAAAATAAATTTTTTATATATGTATTCAAATATGTAGTTAAAGTTTGACTACTTTGATTGAAAAATAATTTTGTGTAAATTTGGATGGGAGGGAGGGAATAATTTTTTTCCCCAAAATTTTAAACTAATAGGACTAAATGTTAAGGTCGAGGGAACATGCGTAATCCCTTCGTTCCATTTCAAACTACACACTTCACTATGTCACTATTCACTGTTCAATTCTAACCACATATTTGAATATATATATAAACGATAATATTTATGGTATATGATTTTGTTAGATTCGCGAAATTTTTTTTTGTTTAATTTGAGCGGATACGGAGGGAGTAACTCGGAGACGGAGGGAGTAACTCGGAAATAAAGCCAATGTGTTTTTTGTGATGGCTCGGTTCCCCACGTATCCAGATAAAGCCTTCAGTCACGTCGGGGTAGAGTTTTTGCTCCCATCATTCCCCGCTCTGATTTTCACCTTTCCCGCGGAACCTATCAAATTCATCTATTTTTAGGACTGTCTAGCAGCATTCGATTATCCAGAATTCGTCGCACTTTGATTTTCTGCAACATTTTGATCATACTGTAATAAGTCATGTCGCTCAAGTTGCACCACCACAAATTCGTCTCCCCGAGGTTATCTATCCTAATTATTCACTCATTTTACCTTTTTAACGTGTTTTTCTTCTTTATTATGTTTACCGTTCATGTAATTGATGTTCTAGTTTTTTGTGTGGTTAATTTCGATTATTGATTCGTGTTATGCAAATGCAAGTGCTACTGCTAGCTCGTGTGGAGCTAAAACTAGTGTGGAGAAAATGATAAGGTTTTTAGTTTCCTATTCAGTTAAAATTATGATAAACCCTAAATTTACCATCACTGCTTATAGAATTGGGTAAAATTTGATCATATTGTGCTAGTGTGCCAGTTTTTGTATTTTGTATGAATCTGGATTGCTTTTGAAGACTTACTTTCCGTGGGGTATGATTTATATTCAGTAAATATTTGAGCATGTAATTCACACTCATAATGTAATTCAGTTTGTAAATGTCGGACTGACGCAGATATTGAGACTTGTAAAGCAATGTGAAACGAGTCACTAGCGCGCTAGAATTTCATGCATCTGATAGTGTTTCTGATAAACGAAATGTGCGTAAAATTCAATATTGTTTATGTAAAATTCAATACATAGCTTTTCTTGTTTGGATTCTCATGTCCACTCTGTCTTGCAGCCGTCCGGATCCATGGCTATCAGTCAAACCAGCTAGAGATTATGCTATCTGCAGCAAGGTAGTTGGGTTGAATCGCAGCCCCTTCTACCAGTGTTGTGGGAAGAAGAGACATCGCTTGAGGCTATCTTTGTTAAATGATGGCAATCTTGATTTTGGCCATGGTTTTTCAGATTTTAAAAAACCTAATGTGATTTTCTTCAAATTTTTGAGAAGTAGGCTCCTTTCATCCCGTGCCTCTGCTGATGATGGGGTGACTGTTAATGGGAGTCCTCAAGTGAGTACCAGTGGTAAGGTTGATGAGATGAGAGTTAAACTTGATCAGTCACTGCAAGTTGAAGACAGTAATATTGGACTAGTCCAATTACTCCATGATGCCGCTAGGCTTGTAGAGTTGGCAATAAGAAAACAAACCTCAATGTCAAAAATATCATGGTTCTCAACAGCATGGATGGGTAATGATCAGACTGCTTGGATAAGAGAGCTATCTTACCAGGTACTTTATGAATAAGAGAGCTATCTTGGTTATTTGCATCCAAAAGAAGGAAGAGTTTGAAAGTGTTTGTAGGTTTGAAGTTCTGAGGGATTTCTTTCAATTATGCCTCTTTGTAGCATTGCTACTGTCGATTAGCAACATGAGTCTTCAAATACTGGACATTTACCATTATTTGGAGACTTGGGGATATCGTTTAGTATCATTGGTGGGTGGAAAGGGGTTGGGGGATTCAAATGGTAGTAGTGGAATAGGTTGTTTTTAGTATTTTTTTTAAAAAATTCTGCATTAGGAAGTTAAGCATGGTTATCTGTGACTATTTGAATTCATGATGTTAGTATATCACTGGCCTACTTTTGGTTTCAAATTTCCATGAATACACATGCTTTGTTCTTGTCGGGTGCAACTATTTTCGAGGTTTGATAATGGCTCATAAACTTCTTCAGGCATCAGTATATTCTCTATTGCAAGCTGCATGTGAGATTTCATCCCGAGGAGATGGAAG
>JAULKM010000003.1:8861334-8876488 GCA_032355605.1 Rubia tinctorum | reverse complement strand
CTAACTAAATATAATGAAAATAATTGTATTTTTCTTTATTAAGTGAATAATTTATAATTAAATATAATATAATATTCGTATGTTAAATTATATAAAAATAAATAATAATTTATTTATTATTTAAATATTATTATGTTTAAAATAATATATTTGATTTAAAAAAAATACTATTTTTATATGATTTTGATCAATTTGGGTCAACCCACGACCTAGTCCGACCCGACCATAAACTATGAAAATTTTGACCCGACCCGACTCATTTATCCCAAAATTTTGGGTCAATTTGGGTCGGGTCAACTGACCCGCCCCGACCCATGAACACCCCCAGTGGTAAGGATGCCGACCATGCGGGATAAGTATTTTCAATAGAATTGGACAAAAGTAAACCAAACATTTTGACCCAATTCGACAGCCTGTTAATAGAAACACCTAATTTACATTTGAAGCCACCCGGATCAGTAAGCAATGCAATTAACACTTGTTCATGAACATCGTTTGACTTTTAGCATATATGAACCTTAATTTTATGTGGGACGAGTAAAACTTAGCTAGAAGACATCCAATCAATGTTAACACTCGTGCCCGTCAGGCTTCAGAAGTCAACTAACGTGTGCCTCATGTGCTGTCGATAAACTCTTAATCTAGTTTACGTGCTCCCAAGTCAAGGATCATGATCGAATTACTTAAGAAACTAAATTCATCCTCCAGCTGCAAATTGCCAGGATTCTCATGGATAGTGGCAAATTGGGAAAAGAAAACCTGTCGGCACACATCATCATTTTTAATAATCCTCGAGCACTACCCCCTTGATCCGTGTTTCAGCAGTTGTGTATATAAATACCGAACCTTGACAAGAGAAGAAATTATAAGTACTTGTGCATCAGTAGCATTCAACTTGTGCAAAACAAAAGAGGAGTTTGCAGAATCTCGATCATCAAAATGGCAATGTCGATGCTCAGAGTCATAGCAATTGCAGTTATGTTTGTGAACATGGCTATGGCTGCGAATTACCACGTTGGATCGCCAGATGGTGGATGGGATCAAAACACAGCATTTCAGGCATGGGCTAATAACATCACATTCATGACCGGAGACACCATAAGTGAGTATAATGCCTATCAGGATCTACACTACCCCCTCTATCCCAACTCAAACCGTGCATAATTCTTTTTTCATTCAAAGTTGTCCAACTTTGACCACATATTTGAATGGATATATCGGCAATAATATATTTTGTTAGACTTATCATAACTTGTAGTTTCTTTCATATGTCATCACTTGACATAATTACATATATTTACCATCAGACGTGATTAGTGTGGATCATGAAAAAGAGTCTGTGCAAAACTGATGAATGTTTCTGATTCTTATGTGCAGCTTTTGTGTATGGGGCACCACACAGTGTCCTGGAAGTTGCGAAGACAGATTACGATGGCTGCCAGACCAATGCTTCAATATCATCCGATTCCAGTGGCAAAACCGTCATTTCACTGAATTCCATTGGGAACAGGTACTTCATCTGTGGAACTCCTACGCACTGTGACAGAGGAATGAAAGTGGTTATCACCACCGTGGCTGCACCGGCAGCGCCGCCAAGCAGCACCACCCCATCACTTCCACCAGCCGCCACTCCGACCCCGTCCTCGCCGGCGCCGGGATGTGCTTCATCTCCACCAGCTCCCTCAGCTTCCCCTGTTCCATCTCCAAAAACACCGCCCTCCAAGTCACCTAGCATCAGTCCATTCACCGCGCCGTCAAAAAGTCCGGCATCACCGCCGCCGCTCCCGGCAGGTGAATCACCTGCCAGCCCTCCCGATTCCCCACCATCGGCAGCCCACAAAGTCAATGTGGTCACCGGTTTCTCTACTGGCCTGTGTTTCATGATCCTGATGCTACTGCTTACACAGTAATCAAGTTCTTGAACATTTTTTTGTTGTTGCGGAGATTTATCCATCATTCTTTTTCATTCGCTGAGAAGATATTAAGAAGCTGTGTTTTCTAGCTACAATTTTGATCCCAGTAATTTGATTTTTTATGAATATAACCCGTATTAATGTGAGAGATGGTTATTAGGACCCCAGTCCTATAAATAAAGAATATGAATTGTTACAAATACACGCAGTAGGGTTAAGGTTCGATTTGAACCCTTGAGTTCCAAAAGATACAAAAGGCAAAATGGTTACCTATCAGAAATAATGAGGAGACTTAGGAAAGTATTAATTGGATGTGTTTCTAATAGTAATGCCTCCACCACTGTGTTAGCATTATCTAACGTGGCATATCTCCAAGTTTAGAAAATGTGATATATATATATATAATATGTCTAAAGTCTGAGACAAAAATATATCACTAGAGAAATGTTTTGGTTCTTTATGAAGCCCGGTACTTCCATCACTTGTTTGAAAAGCTTCATGTTTTTTCCAAGACTTGAGGATCTTGTTGGTATTTTTTTCCTGTTCTGAGCTACCACATCATGAGCCGCTATAAAGATGATAACTTCCTTGAGCTGAACTTGGATTTCTGGTTCAATTTTCTCAGTTGAAAAACTGAAATTTACTGGGCATTCATCTTTTCCAAGGTTTTCCATTATGGTGTGGTACCAGTGGTGTAGCCAGGATTATCAGAGTGAGAGGGCGATTTATACCTAAATTTATTTTCCATTTAATTGCATACACTAGATAAATAATAATGTTTTAAAAAATGAATAAATAAACCAAAAACGATGTATCCAAAGCAAATGTCATTAAATTGAAATACAAATCATTAAAGTACTTCAAAACACTAATATTACAAGGGAGATCGACGCCTAGGTTTCAAAAAAGTAGTGGGGCAAAACTCTAAATATTTTCAAAACTTAAACCGTAAAAAAAGAAAAGAAAAGTGGGTGAAATTTACCACCCACGTCACTCCGCCTCTAGCGGATGCACTCTAGGTCCAATTCATGGAATGAGTTTGCATTATTATGGTCTTTTAAGTATCTTATGTACCATGTTGGTGCAGACATTCTCCTCAAGCGAGTGAGAGACTCATCCCATTTTTTGAATCTCTTGACAATCTCACCTTACCTTTGTATGAAACACAGTTACTATAATTTAATGAAATGCATAACAACTTATTAAAAAAAAAACAAACATAACATGCACTTTAATTGCAAGAACGTGGAGTATCTTGGGAAAACCCATGATCCCACCGACGAGAAGTTTCACTAAACTAAGGTAGTAAGTTCATCTATATGTGACACGTCCATGCAATTTTCTAACCTTGGAAGATTGCAACTGGCCGGTTGCCAGCGCCACTTCTGGTAACCCGCGTCTTGCCGTCCGCTGTTTCGGCACCGGAAACCGGGATCCAAGAACGGGCAGGTCTCCGTGTATTTGAGGGATGGGTAGTTCTCATCCCAAACCCACCTACCATACGAGTAGTCACACAATTGCGGTGAACTGTGTGTTGGCTGTAGGTGTTCAGACAAGAAGCCAATGTAAAAAAGATTTGATGGATGGAAGGAAGTTAGTATTATGATTAAGAGGATTGATGAAGTGATGAGCAAGAAGAGGAAGGATGATGTTTTTGTTTTGTTGGTGAAATGTATTGGGAGAATGAATAAGAGGGGACTGTGTGTCTTTGGAGGGTGTTGATCCATGACAAAAGGAAGAAAAAGTGGGGTGGAGGAGAAGACAGGAGAGGAAGAAGAGTTTGGAATCTCTTGGTTCAATGGTTTGAAGAGTTTTGAGGAAATAAGTACTTTCATGGACATGCGTGAAATTAGGATTCACAACATATTTATATTCTGAAGATTCTTTCAAGTTACTGGATTTCTCTCTGTCCATTTATCACGTGCTCCCTTCCATAATTATTGTCCTATTTATTTTTTCACGATTTTCATTGACCGTCAATATCTCTAATTACATATAATATTTCTGTATAAGAATTGATATTTAGATGAATCTATCAATATCTCACATAATATTTTTACTATACATATATTAATATATCTTTAGAGTCAAAATTTACCAAAATTGATTTTGAAAAAGTAAATAAGCCAATAATCTTACGACGGAGGGAGTATACAGGAACCGTCCGTCTCTTGAAAAATGGTATGTTCATAAATTATGAAAAAAAATCAAGATTTAAACTACAAATTAGAAGAAATCAAGATAATATTTTCGGGGTACATTACGTAATTTATATTCGTGAAATTTTTGGAGTAAAATTATAATTACTTCACGTTGCATAATAAGTTTTGAGTTAAGTGTTTAAATAACCATATGTTTTGGTCGAAAGTGCCAATATAACCTTGTAAAATATGAAAGTGCATTTCTAACTCTATTATTTGATTGAAAGTGTCAATCTAACCCTACGAACATAAATTTGGCCGGAATTTTGTGAATTGAATATTACATTCCAAATTAAAAAATTAAAATTCAGAAAATCAGAAAAAACAACTCTATCCCTGAAAACCACTCTCTACTTCTTCACTCACATCAGAAACCCACATCCTCTGCAATTTTTGGTGAAATCTTGAAACGTTACACTCTCCATTTCCATGTCTGATTTTTCCTATTTGGTGATTACCGCTGGCGAGGGGAGCTGCGTTCCGATCCGGCGTGCGGCGGTTCTGTTAGTCCACCGGCGTCCAGAGACGGTCACTCGTTGGGCTCGTTGCAGCGGTGAGGTAACTTCTTACCAGGCGCCGCCGAGAACGGAAACGCCGATGGCGCAGAGAAGGTATACGGCGAGATCTGGACCAACGCCCTCTACCACGAGCTCGATGATTCCATGGGCGGCGAATCTCCACCACAAATTTGCTCAGAATTAAATCGCAATAGATCGGGTTGGAGTAATTTGTCAGTCCGTGCCAAACGACGATGCAGGGATATATCGACAGAAAGTCGACCAAGAACATCGTAATTTCCTTTTTGCTTGCTTTCCAAACCTTAACTTCCAAACAGTTAGGATGGTGGATGATTCCACACAGAGCCCTAGAATCCGAGTTAATTTCTTCGCTGAAACTATGGATAGCCTTCCCAGGTTCAGTCTGCTGGGGACATCAACCTCCTCTCCCGACTCCCGCATTCTGGTAATATTCATGTTTATCAAATCTTTATGATCTGGGCATGTCACAATATGAGCAATGGCCTGTAGTATGGTCTCTGTTAAAGTTTATGTAATTTGAATTTAGCATTTCAATGACACCTAGTAGAAATGAGTGCTCAGATTTGGGGTTTTTGTTGGATGTTAAAATTGGTTTTTCTGTTTGTTGAATGCAGAAAGCTTCATCTTTTAAATTGGTTGGTGAAAAAAGAGAGATGATCGGCGGCTCTGGTTTTGAAGATGGAAGAAGAATCCAGGGTCAGTATTGCCATTTAAATTTTTTTTAAAGACCGGGATACTTTTGTCTTTTTATATTTGGTCATTGTCGGAAAATACCAAGTTAATTTCAGAATAGTGTCAAAATGTTATATCGGCGTGGCACATGTGATGCAAAAGGTAGAATTAAAATCACTCTTATACTCTCTCCGCCCCAGAGAAATTGACATAATTTTTATTTTCGTCTATCCCAAAGAAATTGTCACAATTCAATTCTTACCTAAACTGACAATAAATGAGTTTATACATTTACTATATTATCCTTCAAAAGGTTGATTAAATCTACTAGTCAACTCTTCCATTATCAAAATACTCTTCATTTATTTCCCATCAACACTTCCACCACATCTTGCATAAAATACCAATCCAAAAATAATTGTGCCAATTTCTCTGAAACAAAGAGATTATTATGCATGGTTATATTAATAATTTTAAAATATAATAGAGTTATATTTGTATTTTACTCTTCCCTTATTATTAAATTAATGATATGCGAGTATTTGGTTGTTCTTTCGCTGCAAGCTTCCTCTAGCCCATACGATTTAGTCAATAAACATCTCGAGGTCAAACCCCAGAAACTACCCACTAAAGGAAATAAAACCAAACTTTCGTGGCCGGAAGATGGTTTTATGGTCGTACCCGCCGACTCCGAAGCAGTTAAAAGGAACACTCATCGGTTTGGTCGCCGGCGCTTCCATCTTCGCCGTCGGTGCCCACCTCTCCTTCACCAACATTGCTCCTCAGCAAGCCCGCGCCAAGGCCCGCAAGGATTATATCAAAGCCCGCCTCAGGCAACTCCTCGAAGATTGATTACTGTTACAATCGCCTCTCCGCTTCATTTCAGGTAGATTTTAGTTTTTCCCCCAATTTTTAAGCTCGGTGTAGGGTTCTGTTAGAGTTATCCGAGGTTCAGTTGAGTTTAAATGGTAAAAAAAAATGTTGATTGGATAAAGAAATGGCCGAAATTTAATGTTACATAGCCCTGCCGTTTGTTTTACTTACCAGATTGGTGCGCCTAAAATGGCAACCAACTTGATGAAACCAAAATGCATCACTGTTGGGCTATGGAGAAGAGAAGATGCTATTTTAATTTTGTTTATTAGATGAGCACATATATGTTAATCTATAATGCGGAACATGTAACTCATATATGGAATGTCTGTATCTTGAAGTTATTGTAAAAAGGTGAATACTTGTGGTGTGATTGATCAGTTTATTCTCTGAGCTTCCTGTGGAATTGTTAATCCACTCAGTCAGAGTAATGATCGAAGAGAAGACTAATAAAGTTTTGTTCTTCATGGGACGTTTTATTTTACAGCTTCTTATCCTCCCATGATCTCGGTTGTATTTGAAAAAGAACGAGGCCAAATGCCGTCTTGTGTAAGACCATCAGCATCATCAACTGCACCAACAAATAGCTATACTTCCCCGCCGTACTCCCAAGGTAAAAACTCATCAACCTTTCTGCTGTTGTGTCAACAGACGGGAGATTCTAATGTTTTCTATGTTAAATACTGTAGGATCATTGGATGAGGCTTCGACGTCCAGTTTTCAACCCTCCCCCACTTATAATTTGTCGCGTGAGTACACTCTTGCTGTTCAAACCAATTCTTACAGTGAGATATGGTCTAAGATTCACCATGCCAGCCATACTGTTGAAAAGGTAGAAACGGGAGAGGTAGAGCCCCGTGCAGAGCCTGAGCTCCTAGAGCAGATTCTTCAACCTAGTCGTGAGGATGTTTTAGAGACACTCTCACAAATTAGGCAAAGCACCCTAACCCAACTTGTTTCTACCTACTTTAACCACAGTGAATCCACTTCCCGTTTATGCCTCCTCATTAACCAGAGTCTCCTTCGTGCCAAACTAATATACGCCCCTCTTACTAGTTTCCTCGATGTCCTGCCAGTCGATTTAGAAAATGGTATCCAGTCTCTGAGCAAGGCCCAATGTGACAGGGCATACGACATTTTTCTCCAATTTGACCAATTTGACAACCCCTTTCCCAGTTCCGGTTCTTATGACTTTGATGATATCCGGCAATGCTTCTCTCAGCTGAGACAAGAGCTTGACCACCGTTTGCGTAAGTCTAGATCGAGAATGCAGTGGCGCCATTACGGCACTGGAGGCTGTGTAATCTGCCTGATTGCAGCTACAGTTGGAGTGATCATATCAGCCGTGATCATAGCCTCACATGCTTTCGTGCCCCTCGTTGCCTGCCCGTTGTGTGCTACTACTGCCTGCCTTCCTGCTAATGTGAGTAAGAAAGAATTATCCCATCTAGCTCAACTTGATGCCGCTGCCAAGGGGACTTACGTTCTTCACAATGATCTGGACACCATAGATCGGCTGGTAGTGCGTCTGCACACGGCCTTTGAGGGCGACAAGCTGTTGATTCGACTTGGATTGGAGAGGGGAAGGGAAAGGCATCCTATCCAGGAAGTAGTGAAGCAGCTTCGCAAAACGCATTCGAATATTCTGCAGCAGCTCACAGATCTTGATGAACACCTCTGTCTCTGCTTTGCTGCTATTAATCGTGCCAGATCGCTGCTGCTTGGCGAAATTCACCTTTTCTGAGGTTCTTTCACCGTTGATCTTCTTTATAGAACCTGAGGCCGTACCAATCAGCTCATGTACTTTATTCCTAGCAAATGTGCATGCATTTTTAGATAGTAGGTAAAATGATTATTTAGCCCTTTTTCACTAATAAAAAGCATCTCAAACTCAATCTCAAAATTTTCAGGAGTTAGTATAGTCTGGGATGTCCAAATGACTTTGGGCGTACCATAATTTACTGTTTTTTTAATATATAAGTTTAAAAGAAATCATAACATTGTTCATCAACTTCATGCTACGGCTATTTTTTTAAAAATAAAAATATTGCAACTCTAGTGGAAGGTGAATTCGTTTCTAGGTTGCACCTGACCGGACACATTATCCCGGTCACTTGGGCTAAGTTAGCCCAAACGGTTGCTATGACTATGTCCGCATTGTTTTTTTGAAAGCATATAATTTTATTCATAAGTTAGTACTGGTACATTTGAAGCCATTTGCTTCAGCGTGTTCCCACTGTAGCAATGACCTTGGGACTTTAAAAAACAGAACCTGCTGAAAACTTTTCGCTATTACCTTGATGTCTTCCATCAGACTTGCAATTTCAACCGGTGATCTGGCATTGGAATCAGCAAGCAGTTTGATCAATACTTCACAATTGGAGGGAACATAAAACTTGGCTATGTTTTGGGTTGCTACTACTCGCAAGCCTTGAAGACATCTCATCGCTCTCGCGACGATAGGTTCGGCCGGAAAGTGATAACGATTGTAGACTCTTATCTGTTGTCCTCTCCGGAGAATGGTCCAGGCTGCGGACTCATGACCGGAGTGCGACCAAAATGCCCTGTCGAATTTCAAGATCGGGATTCCGTAGTCAAAGTTTGTTTGTTCTTGAAATTTCCCAATTTCTGCCATTGACTGATCCTCAATGTCGTCAATGTCTCGAGTTCTGAGGTGCCTTCGGAAAATTTCCAAGTCAGTTAAAACAATATTTACCACAATGCTTGGATTCAGTTCTTGGCTGTCGAAAATTATCCTATTTCTTGCTTTCCATATATTCTATAGGATGTGAATTGATAGTTCGAAACTCTGTTGATCAGAAGCCTGTGATGCCCAGTTCCAGAATCATTGTTGGAATGGTACTGGCACACCTTGATTGTAATCGAAGCCCAAAGGTAAACATTTCCACACTCTTTGTGTCGCTTCACAGTATAAGAACACATGTTCTAAAGTTTCATTTACTCCGCTTGAGCACCTTTTGCAGGTTGGATCAAATATAATATTGCGGCGATACAAATTATCCGCCGTTGGTAAGGCATTGTGCAGAGAATGCTAGGTATGAACTATGATTTTCTTTGGTAGCTTTAGTCTCCAGATAGTCATCCATTTACCTGTTATGCTGCTTGTCATATTTCTACTTACCTGCTTGGATGCTATGTAATATCCGAACGTCACTGAGTAATCACCAGTTGTAGTATACTCCCAGATTCTATAGTCAGACATTTTTGCTTGTAGTGGAACATAGATTCTACTGATTTTTTGGACAGTGCGAGGCAGGTATATGGCCTTGAGAAATGGAAATCTCCACTGTCTTTGATCATCTAATAAATTGCTAACCTTTAGAGAAATAGACTGAACCAAAACATTCGGTTGATCTTGAGGTGTAGTGTTTGGAATCCATCTGTCCCCGATAGGTATTTTATCCCCCGTCATGGGGATCCATCAGACATGATCTGTTAGTAATTGTTTCCCTCATACAATCCATTTACATGCCCAGCTATGGTGAGGTTTCTGGGTAGCCTTCATGAAGTCCTGTCTTCGACAATACTTTTGAGTAAAAATCTTTAAAAAAGTGAGTATTTTCCTTGTACAATGCTCCATGCGTGCTTTGCCAACAATGCTCGATTCATATGTTCTGCCATTCAGAGCCCTAATCCTCCTTTCGATTTCGGCTCACACATTTTATCCCATGATATCCAATGTACTCCCGCTCCGTGTAGTTCTCATTTCCATATAAACTTTGTTGTCATCCTGTCTATCTTCTGAAGCACTGCCTTTGGGGATACGGAAAATTCCTAACGAATAGAGTGGCATAGCTGAGATGCTTGGCCAAAGTTATTCTACCAGCTAAGGAGAGAGATCTTGTCTTCCATGAATCATACTTCATCGCTATTCTTTTGATGATCTCCTGATGTGTCTGTCTTCTGCATTGTGGTTGGATGATGTCCATATCCAAATATTTACCTCCAATACCTGTGTTATGTATATTCAACGTGTACCTTAAGTACGAATATGCTTGTGTTGATGTGTTAGGGATAACCAAGATTGCCGACTTGTCAAAAATTTATTCTCTGTCTTGAGTATTTCGCAAACACATCTAAAATCCCTGCTAGCTGCTGGTTGCTTGTTCAGTACAATGTAGAAATAAAATGTTGTCATCAGCATACATTAGATGAGAGATCTTTGGTGTACCTTGTCCTGGTTGGGACCCTCCATATGCCATACTATTCATACTATTATGCAGCAGACTATTTAGATATTATTGGCATAGAATGAATAAATAAGGCGATAGTGAACAACCCTATCGTAGTCCTCTGACCGGGTTGAAAAAATCTGACTGCCATTCTGAAATTTTTACTGACATTGTTACGGCTTGTACACATTGTAGGATGAGATTTATCCAGTGTTCTGTCAATCCTATATGTAGTAAAGCTCTGTGTAGAAAGCTCTACGAAACTCTGTCATAGACTTTACTCATGTCTATTTTGACCGCAGCTAGCCCTTTTTTCCTCCCCCCTTTATGCAATCCACCATCTCGTAAGTAACGAGAACATTCTCACCTATGTTCCCGTCCTTCACAAAACCTGCCTGTACTTGGTCCATTAGTGATTGCATCACCTTGGCCAATCTAGCTGCTAAGACCTTTGCAATAAGCTTGTATTTTACATTGCAAAGAGCAATTGGTCTAAAATCCTCCACCTGTTGTGGGGGTTTCCTTTTTGAAATCATGACCAATAATGTTTGGTTCCAATTAATTGGCATAGTCTTCCTTCCTGCTAGGATTGCCAATATCTCCTCTGTCATCTGTGGTCTGACCTGGTTCTAGTGATGTTTGTAGAACCCCGCCGGCATACCATCGTTTCCTGGAGATTTCCATGGCTTTATACTCCGGACCTCTTGCCATATTTCCTGCCTTGTGAAGGGACTCATGAGAACCTGTTTTTGATCATCAGTAAGGGTGGCTTGATTAAGTTGTAGCACATGTTCTAACATCTCCTCATAACCAATTGGTGGTGGATAGCTCTCTGGCATCGTGTATAATAATGCAAAATGCCTTGTAATTGGTGCCCTAACTTGTTGTGGTTCAGTGACCCATCCCTTATCTCCGTCTTTTATTTGAGAAATATCATTTCCCATGAATCTCCTTGTGGCCCACCTGTGGAAGAATGACGAATTCTGATCTACAAAATTTCCCCACTAAATTCTTGAACGTTGATGCCAGTAATTTGAATATTTCAACAGCATGTCCTGAATTTGAACCCTGAGTTCCTCCACTTGTTGCAAAAGCATGTACTTTTCAGATCCCCTTACTGTCTGAATTCTTGCTCATTCTCTGGCCAAACTAGTTGTTAGCTGTTTTATTGTTTGTTGTAAATTTCCATATGTCTATTTACTCCACCTATGTAAATCCTGCAACGTTTGTTGCAACGTCTTCGAGACTGATTGTTCGTTTGACGCCGACCTTTTCGCATGTGGGTGTGACTGTGCTTGACTCCATATTTCTTGTACAATCTGTTCAGGAACATTACTATGTATCCAAAAAGCTTCATACCTCATATATTTTCTTACTGGCTCTTTTAATGGTACGGAGTCGAGAATGATGGTCCATGATCTGACTGGACAATCGTCAAGGATAACGTCTGAGCATTGGGATACTTTTGTACCCATTCCTCATTTACAAATACCCTATCCAATCTCCGATACACACATTCCTAACCTTGTCTCTTGTTCGTCCATGTAAACCACTGCCCCTTATTTGTTACCTCCTTGAGGCCCTGAGACGTAATTAATGGCCTGAGTGATTATGAAATTTCTGTGAGTTGAAACACTTTCCCTCCCATCTTATCAGCTTGGGATATAATTTGGTTAAAGTCTCCTAAGAGCACCAACGGGTACTGAGAACCTGGCAGAGGCTTCTTGAAATAGTCCCAAAGTCCCGCCCTATTTGCTGATATAGGGTGCCCATACACAAAACACATATACAATCCTCCTAAGTTTCCTACTGACTTAGCTAATAAATTATTACTACTACTATTTATGATTTCCAACTGTACATAGTAGGTCCACATTACCGATAAACCTCCTGCTGCACCTATTTCAGAGACGTGCCATTCATGTTTGAACTGCGTTGACTGCTGCCATTGCTCCATTTGTGTTGTTCCCCTCTTCGTTTCACATAGACACAGTATGTGCGGCTGGTACTTTCTCAACAATTGATGCAGCTTAGTTCTCGTAGGGGTGTTGTTAAGACCCCGACAATTCCATGTCAGTAGCTTCATGTTGATTTGGCGGGCTGACATGGGACAACCCTGCTGGAACGCTCGACTTGCTTTCTTTTATTTTTCATCTTTCTTGTGAACTGAATTATCGGTTTGACACATATGTCCCCCTGAATCCTCCATTTTTTCACCGCTAACACTCGATGCTTCCATTCCATGAGTAGTACAATGTTAATTGATTCTGCTTGCATCTCTTCCGAGTCCTACCTCTTAAGGCTCTAAAAAACAAAAGGTTCTAAGAAAAGCAAGATTTATTTTTCTTTCCATTTTTTAGGACTTAAAATGAGGGGATTTTTTAAATCATTTTTCACTGTCTCTAACTTTCACCGGTATTGACTACGAGATCACATCAAATTGGAGTTATTTCGACACTTAATTTTTTTAGAGTTATATTATCACATATAAAAGAATTGGAGGTTTCAGTCAAACTACCAAAAGTGTTAGTGTAATCTTCGAATAACAATTAAATCATTTAGTTTAAAATAAATTTGGCTGACGTTTGAAAAATTATTTATTGATTCATATAAAGTAGTTGTATAGTATCATTTAATGACTCATATGTTATATGGATGGTCGACAGTTAATTTATTAACACATATTACATGACCGGCCTGTCATTTATTGATTCATATATTGTATAGGTGATCCATAGATCATCTATTGATCCATATAACTTTGACATAAATAACAATGTTTAGATGGACCAAATCAAGTCAATAGTCATTTATTTTAAAATATTTTTTAAAAATAGTCGAATATGATTCATTTCAAGATTCATTTTCATATCACATCTACTACTATATAAAAGCGTGGATAGTTGATCTACAGTAGATTTTCGCTCGCAAAAACTTTCGCTAAAAACGCAGCGTTTTGGCCATTTTTCTTCCGCCTGTTTCCTCAGCATCTTCTCTCTTTCTCGATAGATCTCATGCTGCATTTGCAGTGATAACTTCAAATGCACTATAATTGTGTAAGGTTAAGCCATATCGGAAGAGTATTGTTGCGAATTGTTACCGCAAGGGATGATACTTTCCAAATGTTATCCTGGGATTGAGCAAAAGTGAATAAGCTCAAGGTATATAAAGCTCACTTATTCCAATTGTTCTTCTTCCGGTTTGTTCCTCCTGTTTTCCTTCCGATTGTCTGCTGTTTTTTTTGTTAGTTCTTTTCTTCTTTGTTTATGTTGGTGTATTTTTAAAACTAATTCTTATATTTTGTTAAAGTTTTCCTTTTGCATGTTAGGTGATTGATGTAATGCCGAAGAGAGTATGTTTTACCTTAACATTGAAGATTGATTTTGATTTTTCATACATGTCATGTAAATCTTGATGCTGAAGTTTTTAAATCTTTTTCCTGGGATGCCGATGGAAGTTCTTAATCTTGTTGTTATGATTGGGCGAAGGCGGTGGTCGAATAATGTTGAAGAGTGGAATAATGTCTATCCGCAGGCAAAAAGCTGAACGAGCTTTGGGCTCTGTTGATCATAGTAGTGATATGAGCGTTCGTGGGATTTTTATCAGCTCTTTAAAATGCAAAATAAAGCAAAGAGGATAAATGGTATGAATCTGAGTTGAAGTGAAGAAGGTGGTTTCTACCTTGAAGGCTTTAGTTGAAGCTATGAAGCAATTAATCAAAGAGTCTCCTGGCGCATAGGCCCGGACTTCTACTGGATTAAGCAGTGTGTGTTGATTTATATGATTCGAGTTAACTTTTGGACCATTGTGTTTTTATTTTAACTTCAAATGTTAGGCTATGCTTTTGTTGAATGCCAAGGTGTGCATAGGAGGGAGTTTTTTTTCTGTAGCTAGGAATGTTGTGTGAAGTTAAATCCATGACAATCAGTCCTTTGCATTTGAAAGGATAATAAAAATTCAATTTATTCTGAATACGGTACTGGGGGACTTTTGCTACATGTTAGTCCCGATCGTAAAAACACAACCTGCCACGTAGCTCGGGTGATTCTCTTTCTGTTGACATTCTAACATGTTAATTTTCTGAGTTTGCTAGATGGATTAGATCTTGTCATCTTGTTCATCGAGACACATTGTATACTCTGCATTTTAACATCCAATGGCTCTTTCGTAGTTTTGTTCCGAGTTCTTTTAGGTTTTCCCCTTCACCATTTATGTTCTATACTGCTAAGCGGTTATCCATTTTTACATGTTAGGCGTGTTTCTCTCATTGTTCTCATCTGTTGCTCATCATATAACTCTACAGAACTGAAGAATAGCATTCTGATCATTCACATATTGCCTGATTCAGGCAACCTTAGTAGTATTGTTTTTCTTCTTTTTGCAGGTAACGGCTGAGGCAGTCTACTCAGCCATAGCCAAACTTGAGGCTACACATTTCTGCGGCGCCAGTTCTCAACACCATCGTGAACGCGTGAAAAGAAGAAACGATTCTGCCGCTTCCTCGCACAGTGCACGTGATGACAGCCGGTGCTGCTCCACCCCCGTCCGTTCTCTCAGAAATGTCACAACGCGGCTTTCGCGTGACACACATGTACGACCTCTCAAAGACCTACGGCCCGTCCACTATCTGGGCGTGGAAGGCCGAGTGGGATCTCCTCCCACCCGAAAGCCAAGCCCGGCTGAACACCCGACAGGGCGTTCCCTACGTCGGGTTAGAAGGCTTAGACGTCGTGAACACGCAGAACATGAGCCCCGTCCCGGCT
>JAULKM010000003.1:8838393-8849579 GCA_032355605.1 Rubia tinctorum | reverse complement strand
CACATACTTCACTTCATACCAATATATCAACCAAAACGAAGTACACAAAGAATAGAGAATTTCTAACCCTACTTCGTCTTCCCCCACTAAGTTTCCCATCCCAAGAAGTCCTATGATGTTAGGCTACCCAATCCATCCATATGTCAACCGCAACCTTATGACTCCATCGCCGGCAAATGAGTAGATTTTTAACAAAAAAAATTTCTTCTCTTTTTCTCTCATTTTGCCTAAGAGCCCTTTCGGGTTTTCATCCTAGCCACACATCATATTTCTTAGGCTCACATCTCACCATATCTAGCCTCTCATTTTTACCTAGGCCGCCCTTTTGTTTTTTCGATCTATCCGGGCCCCCAATGTTGCCTAAATTGCCCTCTTGGGTTTTCAACGTAGCGGGTTTATTTTTATTCTTTGTTTTATTTTCTTCAAAATTTCCAAAAGCAATGGATTTATCCATAAAGTCTACCAATAGAAAATAGCATAAAGAAAATCTAAACACTCAAACATTCCAAAATAAAACATCCCAAAAGAAACAAATCATCTGAAAAGGAATTTAAAAACAAGTGTCTCCAAAGCGCCAATGACATGAATCTCCTTGCAAAGACTCTGGATTTCGGAATATCGGATCTTTGTTTGAACCAAGGATCTCGCCCAACCTAGCCCACACACACAAAATTTCAGCATCTAGCCCGCAGTGTACACTCAATTCCTACTTGCTCTCTAAATAGCCCGCAGGTTTAGATCATAATGTTTCTCTATAAATTAACTAGCCCGCAGTGTTAGCTTGCAAAGGAGATTGAAACATAATTAACCCACGGGATTAAGAAACAATGAAGATAGTGAGAATAACTCAAAATTATGAATATTTGATTGATAAAAAGTGTATCTAAAAATCTTGGCCATCTCTCTTTAAATAGAGATAAATTTCAGCCATTACAAAACCCTAAAAATAATTGGAATATTAATCAACTTATGGCAGCGTGAAGAAGCTAAAACCATATTTAACTAAACTTCTAATAATGCTATAATTCGGTCATGTATACTAACTAGAATTAGACTGGGACAGTATTACCTTATCTAATCTTACCAAATCTAATTCTAATCAGAATAAAAGACAATTTCCGAGAAACCCTAATGGACTGGTTTTTGAAAATAATGAACTCTTCAGAAGCCCACATGGGCGAGTTATTGGACCGAAATAAAATAATGTTACAATGATCCCACTACGTCATTAAAAAACCCAATGGGAAAAAGAGTATAGTTTTCTTCATAATGACTTCAGTTAATCGAAAAATTTGAATAAGTAATCCAAGCCCTTGCTGACTTCTTCTTTAATTCTTCATCCTGAAGATGATCAATCAAACCATTCAATACGGCATCCCTAAGCTTCATTCTTGAACTTGTCATAGGTCCAACCATGTCAATTAGAAGATCCCGAACATAACCCTTGAATGTTTGATCAAGACGTGGAATATCTTCATTTATGGTGGTAGTCATCTTGGGATCTCATCAAATTTTGTTATTTCAGAGGGCAAAAGTATTCAAAAAATAAATGGGGGACCAAAGGTGAATGATGAGAAGAGTTGGAGAGCCTTTGAAGTCATTCGCCCAATGTGAAATTACTAATTTACCCCTAAATTTAACATTTTGACTGAATTTGACGCTTTGATGGGATGGAAGGGCTACGATTTAGCATTTTTTTAGTACAGGGGGAAAAATCATTCAAAAAATAAATGGGGGGAGCAAAGGAGGACGATGGGAAGAGTTGGAGGGCCCTTAAAGTCGTTCGCCCAATGTGAAATTACTAATTTACCCCTAAATTTATGTTTTGACTGTACTTGACACTTTGACCAGACGGAAGGGCTACGATTCAGCACGGGCAAAAGTATTCAAAAAATAAATGGGGGGTCAAAGGTGAACGATGGGAAGAGTTAGATGGCTTCAAAAAATAAATATTGGACGATTTTCCCAATGAAAACTTAAAGGTTAGATCAATACTTTCTATTAAAAAAACATGACGTTAGATCAGTACATTTAAAAAGGAAAAAAGAGGTTATATCATTACATTTGAAAAAATATATATAAGGTCAAATTGGAATATCTATAAAAACATAAGGTTATATCAATACAGTTTTTTAAAAACATAAGGTTGGATCAGTACTTACTACTCCCTCCGTCCCAAGATTATTTGCATATTAACTTCTTCACGATCTTTAATTATCATGTTTGACAGTTAATATATATCTCTAACTACATATAATATTTTTGTATAAAGAGTTAATATTTAGAAAATAGTTGTTAAGATGAATCTAACAATATCTCACATGATATTTTTATTATATATATGTCAGTTTATCTTTAGAGTCACAATTTACCAATTTTGATTTTGAAAAAGCAAATAGGCCAATAATTATGTGACATGGGGAGTACAAAACTTCAACCAACAAAAATAACACACTCCACATTTCCTACGCTAACTTGATAGACATATATTAGATAAGATCAAACATTTTAACGTACTCTAACTTGACACCGAAAAGTGAACATATTTTAACGTATTCTAACATGATATCGAAAAAAGTGAACAAATTTTCAAACATTTAGAATCAAATTTTCAATGTCAAATAAACACCACTGTATCACCCAAAACCTTCTTCTTCCCCATTTAAATCACCGTAACACACAATCACAGACTAGATTCTCACAATTCACGGTTATGGTGCATCTTTATTTACTCGTCATTCCCCTGATCCTTACAATAGCTGTTAATTATTGAATTCATACTGAAAAAATTAAGTTTCATTTTTAGTGTATTTATGGAAAGAAATTTGGGCTCGTACCCCCCTCCCCCCGGATATGTGCAGGAGAAGTTCATGGTTCAACATTCTTTACCTTCGTTAATAAGTGCCAGTATACTATTTGATCGAGCAGTTATCCAGGCGTTGGAAGTCAGCCACTAACAACTACTGGGTTCGCTTTTCAAATAAGCAAATCGAGGACGATCCAAAGGGCGAGTTTTTGGGGCGGTCGTTTCAAGGGCCATGCACATCACACATCTGCGTGGGTGGTCATTTCTGGGCCTAGACCCACTGTACATCGGATACTGTTAGGAAATGGGAAAATATATTGAATTTTTATTGGAGAAAAGTATTTTTCTTCTTAACAATAACTTGGGGAATAGAGATCTAAAGTAAGATTTTCAGGAAGGCGTAATGGCAAGGATGTATATATACATTGAGCGCTCTTACCGTGCAAGAGGACAAACTTTGAGGGTTCAGTTCAGAGGTTGTCGGGGGAGGGGAAGAATCGGAGGAAAAAGAAGGAAAGGGGGTAAAATGGTCATCAAAATATCATTTTTGAGCTTGGGGATATTTTATCCTTTTAGATTTGGTCAACGCCTGATTTTTCACTGTCAACACCGATAATCATATTTCAGCACTTTCGACAGAAACTTAGGATTTTTTGGCACATTTGTGCAAAACATAGAGTCAGTTTTGCATTTAGCCCTTTTTAAATATAAATATTTTTTAAAGTACTATTATACTTTTATACTTCCTCCGTCCTACTTTAAATTTCCGAATTACTTTTTGCACAAACTTTAAAACAAGTCTATGTGACATCTTTTTAATGGGTGATGAGAGTGGACCTATATAAATCAAATGAAAGGAAGAGTTATGACCACATATTTATGACTAAATGTAGAAAGTTTATAATTATGAAGTTTATAGTGGGACAACCTGAAAAGGAAGGTAGGAAGTTTATTGTGAGACGGAGGGAGTATAACATTTCTTATAGAATAAATTGCATTCATGCCTCTCAGTTTCTTGTTTAGGGCATATATCTCTCTCCCAGTTTTTTGAATGTGCACATATACCCTCAATTCCTTGTTTGTGCACATATACCCTTTAGTTTTCAAGCACCGGTCTCAATCTATAGGAGCATATGTACACTTTCAAAAAACTGGGAGGGATATATGTGCACTTTCGAAAAACTGAGAGGGGGTATAAGTGCACTTTTGAAAAACTGGGTGGTATATATGCACTAAACAAAGAACTCGGGGGCATAAATGCATTTTACCCTTCTTATATTTTCACATTCATTATTACAAGTTTCAACTTATAAAACATACTTCCTCCGTCCCACTAGTATTGCCATTTTTTCAGGGTCTTCAATGATCATGTTTGATAGTTGATATCTATATTACATACAAAAATTCCGCTTACAAAATTGATATTTAGAATATAGATGTTAAGTTTAAATTAATAATATTTCACATGATCTTTTTATTATAAATATATTAATTTATATTAAGTGCCAAAATTTACTCTCTCTGTCCCATTTCAAAGTGCACACTTTAATTTTCGACAGTTGAATTGAAAAATGTTTGATCATTAATATGTTTTATTGAGGATAGCTAAAACTTGTGGAAAAAAATAATATTTTGAAAATATAAGTTATAACGAATGTAACAAGGTATCGCATAGTAGTATTTGTATGTATACACCAATTCAATTTGATGGTCAAAGTTAAGAAGTTCTGACTAAATAAATAGTTAAATTGCACCTTGAAATGGGACGGAGGGAGTACTAAATTTGATTTGGAAAAAGTAAACATGTCAAAACTCATGGGACGGAGGGAGTAATATCTAAATTATAAAAATATAAGTTAAAAGTTAAAAAAAATAAAGTGGCATATCCTTAAGTTTATAGAAATACCACATTTGCTAAGATTTTCCCATTATTATTTATATGTTGAAATTCGTTTAATAATATTTTATAATTATAGATATTTCATTGTAATAAATAAAAATAAGGGATATATACCAATATAACCCTACCTACTTGACTAAATAACAATATAACTCTCAGATAATATTTAGTGCAAAAATAACCCTCACTAGTTAATGTAAGTGTCAATATAACCCTCAGACTCCATTTTCGGCATTGACTTCCATTTTTTGGCGTTGACTGTATTTAAAATGTCCAAAGTACCGTTAGTGTTAAAATGTGAATTTGAGTTGACAAATTTACCCTTCTAATTCGCTGGACCACCGATGGACCGCCGTCAAACCTTTGCTGCACCGGCACCATAACAGGTAGGGTTATATCAGCACATTATGAAAACTGATAGGGTTATATCAACATATTCCTAAAACTTATAGGGTTATAACAGAACATTCGTAAAAAGTGTAATGTTATATATTGGTACATATTACAAAATTTAAGTGTGTGTTACTCGGTTGGCCTTAACGGGCGACCACCATCACATTATAACAATATCTTATACACCATAAAATTTGACACCATAACATCGTCATTCATATTAAACATCATTGTCACATATCATAGTCTCATTTCAAAACTCATCAACATTAAAAATCCTAGGTCGAAGAACACAACAAAATAACAACTACACACAACACCAAAATTTAATCCAACCATCAATCCAAAATAAACAAAATATCATCAAAACTCCTATATTCTATAGTATGTGCTAATATAACCCTTTATATTTTGTGAATGTGCTGATATAACCCTATAAATTTTAGCAATATGCATATATAACTCTACCTGTTATGGAAACTGTGCAGCAATGGTCTGGCGGTGGTTCGGCAATGGTCCGGTGGTGGTTCGACGGTGGTTCGGCAACGGTATTTGGGGTATTAGAGCATGTACAATGGAGGGCTCAGAGGGGGTTCAATTAAAAATTGGGACGGAACTGTGACCAAAAACCCACACTGTGGGGGGCTCGAAGCGGGATGTATGCGGGACCAGACTTGCAAATGCAGCCCACGCCCAGTTGTGATAATCAACTGCAGCCTACGTGCCCTTGTCCCATGTCAGCTTCTTACCATTTTGTTTGACTTGTGGTGCCACATGGCACTCTCCAATTGGGCCACGTGACACCTGATGTCCCCCGTTTAAACTTTTTTAAATTTATTTTTCATTTAAAAAAATGAATTTTGAAATTTTGAAATCTTTTTTTTGCTATTTAAAAATTGGAAAATGGGGGAAAATCCAAAAAAATCTGATTTTTTATTTTTCGAAATCTAAATTAAATTTTGATTCTTTTTAAAAATTTAAATTACATTCTTTAACAAAAAAATATATGGTCCTTTTTAATTCTGGTTCATAAAATAATTTTGAAAAGTTAAAATTAAATTTAAATATTATTATTTTTGAAATTAAATTAAATTAAAAAATTACAAATGTATTATTAAATTTCATATTTTAATTTATTTTGTTAGTTAAATTTATTTGAATTAAATATTAAAGGTAAAAATAATGAGTACGCTAGAGAGAATCAAGTGGAGTCCATGAATTGGGTTTAAAGTGGTCTCAACCATTGTGGAGAAAAAAATGGAGTGATTTAGTAGTGGGCTCAATTGCTGAGGTGGAATAGAGAGTTTGATTATTTAATGAATTAAAATCGCAAGACTGGGCTTGAAGCGGGATTAACATTGTACATGGTCTTAATGACTCTAAGGGTAATAAAATCATTTATTTTTTCGTATTTTATTTTTTCAGAAGGGTAAATATGTATTTTTATAAATTTCGGCTAAAAGTTTTCAGAGAGAGTTATATTGGCACTTTCACTGATTATTTAGGGTAATATTGACACTTTCGAACGTTGGAAGGTTATATTGGAACTTACTCATATATGTAGGGTTCTAAACGCATTTTTTTTTCTAAAAATGAATATCAAATCACCCTATTAATTATACTAATTATAGAATGAACTCGTTAGATTTTGTATAATGAGCGTAGATATGGTGGTATTTTGTTGGTGTTAGTAAAATTCTAAACCATTGGTAGAAGAGAAGTAACGAAGAATAAAACATAGGAAAAACCAATACAACCTTATTTTGATTGTCCTTCCATTATCAAATCACATTAAATATGACATTGTTTGGCACATGCATGTGTTAGAAGACAATAATATCATGTTGACAACAAATTTAAATTTAAAAAATTACTATATTAGAGTGTTTTGAGATAAGATGGAATAAGATTACACTGATATTTTCGATTTAGAGAAAGTCTCAAAAAATGTGGTATTTCCATAAGTTTATGGACAGTCCCCACTAATTTTTACCTAACATGTTATAATATTTTTTTATAAAATTTAAATATTTTATTTTAAAAGTTAAAACAAATAATAATATGTATTTGAATGTGAAAATATATAAATGTATAAAAAATTCTAAAAATTCTAAATTTAGTATGTAATTTAACAAATGGAATGTATAAAATAATAAATAAGTGATTGTCCAAGTATGTTATGAGACACAATCTTCGATTAAAACTATCAACATAAAAATATCATTGACAAAACAGGTCACAGTGTTTGATCTCTTCTTTGGCCTTATGTGTTATCGTAAAACATGTCACATTATCTACGTCTATGCTACTCTCTTTTTTAACGCATTTCTCGTCATGACCATACTTTGATAATATACAATTAATTGTCTATTTGTCTTATCGTGTATCTAATTCTCTCCATTCGGAATAAAACATAAAGTTCACGCACTGTTTTATATTGATTAATCGTTAAATAAGTTTATTTTATAATTAATATAAATAGAATGTAATTTGATTTTTGTTTTTATAATGAGGTTCATCAAACTTTTAAAATGTATCATAATTCATAAACGATTATAATTTTACCTTAAAAGTTATGGAAATAAGATTTTCTATAATAGGTGTACCGTTAGTTGGTCTAACACGATACTTTCACCCATAAACTTATTTAAACAAAATGCAATATGTTGTATTTTTAAATATTAATTAAAATTCATGGTCAAAAATGTCTTTATAAAATTGATAAAAAGTGCGCAAATTTGAGTTGAGCCAAATGAGTAGAAATTTTGATAACAGTGATTTCTATGGAGGTAGTATATTTAGTTTAAATAAATCTTTTATTGTTGATAGACACTCCTACCATAAGAATCTTCACGCCATAAGAATCTATTCTTCTTCTAATGAAACAAATTGTAAAAAAAAAAAAAAGTAGTCGGTGCTTTGACTCGCGCATGTACCCACACTTATGGTCCAAAATCCAAGTTTCTTAATTATTATTTTTGAAAATGAAGTTAATTAATATTTAACTATTTATAATGTTATTTTTATGTATATAATTTTTATAAAAAAAAGATTTTGAAAGAGATGCTTTCTATTGGATCCTCTAAAATTTAGATTAGTTATGAAATATTTTATTTCTACAAGTTTTCATGTCAAACTATAATTATTTTTATTTCAAAATATATTTTAAAATTTAAATACTAAACGTTATTACAATAAATTAGAAAAAAAAGAAGTCAAACCATATTATTAATTTTATTAATTATAAGATGATATTATCCAGTCAGTAGATGTATGCAACAATCAAAACAGACTGTGGATATGATAAATCCAACAATATCTTTAGCAATAAATTACTAAGAGTTTAACAAGCATAAACAAATCCAGAAGAAACAACCAACTGGTACTCAATCTTCTCCTGAATCTCCTCTACTAAATTACTCTCCCAAACACACAGGTTCTGAATTTGGAGGGAAAACAAAAGAAAAAGAAATGGAAACCATTAAGCTCTTCTTCCTCGCACTTCTCTTACTTCTCCTCTATTCCCCTGCTTTCGCCTTTCCGAGGATTCATCCGAGGTTTCCTCGTCAAATCAATCCAGAATCCATTTCCTCCTCCGCCGCCGCCGCCGACAAAACGAAATCGCACCGCCTCTACAAAACCAAATACTACACTCAGATTCTCGATCACTTCACCTTCACGCCGCAGAGCTACGGCACGTTTCAGCAGCGGTACTTGATTTCCGACAAGCACTGGGGCGGCGCTAAGGAGAACGCCCCGATCTTCGTGTACACCGGCAATGAAGGCGACATAGAATGGTTCACTCAGAACACCGGTTTCATGTTCGAACAGGCGCCTCGTTTCAGAGCTCTCCTTGTTTTCATCGAGGTAAATTCTCAACAAACTCCTCCCAACCCCGGGAAAACAGTGAAAAGCGTTTGAACGAAATCTCGCCCGCCCAACCACCACAAAAGCGTCATTTGGTTTTCTCAAAACTTACTTTATCGGTTTTACCCATGCTACATGGTCGGGTCAGAAAACATGAATAGCGAGGCCGCAATAAAAAAAATATTTTCCCAATTTTCCTTTATGTTAGGGCGTATTATCCATAAATTTTATCCCGACGGGGCTAAATCCCCTCCAGCCCCACCTACATCCGCCACTGCCATGGTATGCGTAGAAATATTATGTGTAGGTGGGGTAAATAATCAACTCTTCTATATTAGATTTGATATAGGAGTACTAGATTTTTCAGATGAAATGAATGTTTTATTGAACACGAATTTTCTTGAAAATAATATATAATTCGGTGAACGTTACACCATCCATCGTACAAATTTCTTCACATGTAATTATTTCTATAAACTGTTATATTTTATGATAGATGCAAATGTACCATCATCTCAATCTTGTTTGGTTGACTAATTGTAGTAAGGTAAACATAAAATAATAATTTATCAAAACTCCACGACATTTTGTTATAACATTACTAAGATGGAGCATGTTGCGTGATTTTATTTTGCTTCGTTTTTGCAGCATAGGTTCTATGGGAAATCAATTCCATTTGGAGGAGACAAAAAAGTGGCATACGCAAACGCCACCACTCTAGGCTACTTGACATCAACGCAAGCGCTGGCGGATTACGCAACGCTGGTAATCGACCTCAAGAACAATCTCACCGCCCATGACTCTCCGGTCATCGTCTTCGGCGGCTCCTATGGCGGAAGTAAGATCCCGTTTCCCTAAACTCGTCTATAGTTCAGTTCAGTTCAGTAAAAATTTAAAGTCACGTCACTGTACCTGTTTATTCAACTCAGTAATGTTAGGGTCACAAATTAATTTGGTGTTTTTATGGGGCAGTGCTTGCGGCCTGGTTTAGGCTAAAGTATCCCCACGTGGCCATAGGGGCACTGGCGTCTTCTGCACCGATCCTGTATTTCGAGAACATAACGTCCCAATACAGTTTCCACGACACCGTGACTGAAGATTTCAGGGTATCTATATATTAATTGCTATTAGTGTATGGGATGCGTTTGTCTGAATCGGACAAGTAGTTGATGATTTATTGGTTTTGATTTGCAGAGCGAAAGTGAGAAGTGCTTCCAAGTGATCAAAGGGTGTTGGCAACAATTGGAAGACACTGCCAAGCAGCCTGGCGGGATGGAGCTTCTCCGCAGATCCTTCAGAACTTGCGAGTGAGTTGTACTACTTCTACTTCCTTCCTCCGCCTCAGTTAAAACGTCACATAATCTTTTTTACCATATATTTAAATTATTAAATAAGTAATAATAGTATCGTACGAGAATATTATTTAAGTATTTGAAATTTTTATTGCATACATCCCTGACTACCCTATAAATGACAAATCCAACCCGGAATGGTGCGGGTTTTGATTTATGCTTCATATTTTTGGCAGGAATAATAAGAAGATTGGTGTAGGTGATATTGAGGGATGGTTATCAGAAGCATTTGTTTACACCACCATGACGGATTACCCGACTCCTTCAAATTTCATCCAGCCTTTGCCTGCCTATCCCGTCAAGAAGGTAATTGCCAGAAAGTCCCTCCAAAATCACTGTTATTTCTCTGTCTACTGCTTCTAAAAATTCGACGTGCGATAAATTTTTTTAAAAAAAATACTACATTAAAAAAGCGTGTCAAATTTAAAGAGAAGAGAAGAAGTATCAACTGTGGCAGCAAATTAAAATGACATAAAACCCTTCAAATGAAGAAAATGACATTTTAAGATGCGGGACTTTTCAAATGGAATAGTCTATTGAACAAACAAAATCACAAGTTTAGTGAGGACATCTTCAATGTCAGGACCATTTGGGTGCATTGCAATTCTACACGACAATCACTACATTTAAAAAAGAAAACCTTCAATGAAGGCCTTTGTATCATATATGCCACACAAAAAGTCATTACCAACTTGTCAGCTCTTAAGTAGTCGTGATAAAATTTGTCATCAATCGTCACATGTGCTAGGACTATGAATTTCTATTCAAACTATCTTATTTACAGACTTTTGTAGACAATTTCATACTAATAATGGTGACAGTAATGAATATACTTAGTACCTTTAAGTATGATACAATTGTTTTAGGT